>KQ997062.1:63178-95381 GCA_001598015.1 Dorcoceras hygrometricum | reverse complement strand
TATTTAAAACGAGGGATTTTAATTTTGAAAATTTGGTCTCATGTAAATTTAAATCACAATTTAAAACATGCGGAATCAACATATATATCATATATATAACTAACTTTGGGATGATCGATCGTGAGAGCTATGCGGTCTGTGGTTGCCAATCACGGACCTGGGTCCAGTCCTAGGTGAAATGCAATATGCAATGCAATCCTATTACAATTGCTTCCGGTTTTACAGATTTTCGGTCTTCAATATCTTTGATCGTCATCTCCACCGTCTTCAAATGTCCTCCCACTAAATCTAGTAATTTACATTTAAATTGCCATGACACATTGGGATACAATTTGTAGGGGTGGGAACGGGCCACAGACAGACCCACTTTATAACGATATAACAATAATATATACACAACCAAAATCGCAAAACCTAAAGCATACATCTAACACATTGGGCACGGCTCTCGATCATCCCAAACATGCAATCAATCTAATTAATTGACATAAATTAAATAATCAAATCATATTCGACAATTTCCTACAAAATCATATTTTAATTATAAAATCATATTTTATAACTAAAATTGCATTTTGTCGACAAAATCATATTTTATCGACAAAATCATATTTTAATTATAAAATCATATCCTATAATCAAAATCACATTTTGTTAATTTTAATTGTATCAAATTGGGCTTAAAACAATTTTAGGCCCAAAATCTCAAAATTTCAAAATCAATTTGGTCCAACCAAAATTCGGCCCAATATCAAATATTGGCCCGAAAACTTCACGGCCTGCCTGGGATAGGCCCGAAACATAACCTAGAAGAAATTAGCCGTCGTAACACTGCCGTAAACATCATCGGACGACGGCCGAACGAAGGCGGCCGCCGCCACCACATAGCGTACGGCACTCGGCCGCACGCTTGCCGCGACGTGCACGGCAGCGCCGAGCCAAGCATGGCGCACAGACGGCGCATGCTGCGCCCATCCATCGTGCAACCATGCGCGAAGCAGCAGCCACCGGTCGGCCGCCATGCGCGGCCAGAGCACATGGTATCGCGCGCACTAATGCGCGCGAGGCAGCGCCCGCGGCCGGTTTCAAAAAAATTTTTTTTTGTTTCGATTCTGAAATGATTGAAATCGATACAATTCAGGCATAAAATGTATTGAAGGATCCGAGCCTGAGCTCTGATACCACTGTTGGAGAAAGTGGCGGATCCGGATCCCGTTTACCAAGGCGCAGCGGAAGTTTAAAAATTTTGCACCGGGAATCGTTCAATACATCAAAACAATACAATAAACCATACATAGGATGTTTATCGATTGTTACCTCGCTGGCGTCTAGGCGCCTGGCTCCGACCAGTTTCACAGGGAAACCGGAACTTCAAAAGGTAGGCGGCGATAGATCGTCTAATCAGGTCCACGACGAGAAACACGAATCCTTCATCAGCCTACACTAGAAGGACTGACGAATTCGACACGAATGGAATCTCCTCAGCACGACGATCGGAGCAAGTCCGATAGCAAGGGGCGGCGGCGCGTGGCCGACGACGGGCGGCGCGTGAGGCGGCGGCCGAGGGAGAAGGAAAGAGGAGATGGGGCGGCGGCTATTGAGAGATAGGGTTGTATGTTGTGTCTGTTGATGTGTAGCCCTAGGTCTAGCATAAGTAGACCAATGATGGGCTTTCACTAGCCCAATGGGCCTGGGGCGGGCCCAGGTCCATATGAACATTCGTTTCAACCGTACCACCGTGGCTTCATCACAATTCCGATCGACGATCAGATCGGACCGATCGACTCAGTTTCCAAAACTGAATATTATGATGTGAAAACAATTTTTCAGACCAGCTAGTCCAAAATTACAGTTTAGCCCCTCAACTTTGGGAAATCGCAATTTGACCCCTGTTGACTTTTAGGAAGTCGCACTCCCTAAATTCCTCCTCCTATGCTCAACAAATTGAGCTCAGTTTCCGTGCGGGAATCGTGAATCCAGTACTTGTGTGACCCTCAATGGTTCAGGGATATAGCTAGTCGTGAGCCCACAACCATTGTGACTCCGAAATCACAATTTCGGACTTGCCCAACGGATCATGGTAAAGCGCCTAGCAACATCGCCCCATGATACCCTAGGTATCACTGATAGTGCCTGCAAGAACCAGTTGGTCATGGTTAGCGTACAGTACGGTCCTTTCAACACATATATCCCGATTAGATCAACGACCATTGGTAAATCGAGAGTCGCTAGAGATCCGATAACTATGCATACATCTTGGAGATTAAATAGTGACATCACGAGTGTTACTAGGTAAACCCATTTACCTAAAACACATCCAGTACTCTGGCCAGAGATTTATCACACTATTGTCTCCTCAGATAGCATAGGATATCCACGCATAAAAACTAGCGGTGAATCCTCGACAACGAAGCATCGACTCCTACATGCATCGGGACCTCACCCAATCCCGCCACCTAATGACCCCAAGTGAGTCGGTAAACGGGTCAAAGTGAGGCGCCTATCATGTAGAGTCTCAATGACGTTTAGAGTAGTGAGGACTAATCAGTACAACCAAGACCTCGGACTTATCCACTCGACAAATGGTAACCACTTGGAAAGTCCGAACGAGGGTAGTTCGATAGATCACCAGGTCACTATCCATCTGGATGCTCAGAACATCACAATGTTCCCTACCAATGAAACATGGTAATTCACATCGCATATGCTACTCTCAAGCTCGGGCGGCCTTATCCTCATTTTGACGGCCCAATCGACTAGAAACGAATTCAGAATACACAGTGACTATTAGATGTGTTTCATGATAGCCATCATATCCACTATCACATCTAACATACACTATGGTGCATTCTAGGTCTTTATCCAACACAACTGTTAACATTATAACATAATGAAAATAAAGAATGCCATATAGAAATGCGTATTTCATAAATAAAGATCGTTATACACAAGAGTCAATAAAACCCATACGCCACAAGTTGGCTAGTTGGGCATCTACTCTAACAACTTTGATCATTTTAAAAGATAGAACCACATGGAATGGGATGCCTAGGGACCCTTTCTGATCTCCTCTTCTTCAGTTATACCATCTTGACCTTTCTATCCAGTATAAATTCCTTCTCCACGAAGGTGGAATTTCTATATAAAAAACCCTTATGTTTTATTGGGATAATAGAGATAGTATCCATGTGAATTACTTGCCCCGCAAAAGAACATAAGATGGATTGATTATCTAGCTTAATTCTCAATGTCTGTTTCGTAAGGACATCCCCAAATTCCAATGTAGGAATGCTTGGGTGATTTGCACATCCATATCTCGTATTGAATTTTTAGACTAAATTCTCGGCTAGCCAACTATGGGATTGGTCTTTGTTGACTCTTGGGGAAAAACTCCCGATCCAAAAATTATAAATAAGTAAACTCGGATGTGAAAATTTGTCAGGCGTGGTGCACTAATCATAGATTAAATACTCGTAATCATAATTACACGGAAACTTTCAAAATATGGGCTAAAAATTTTCGTTTTGGGCCTGATACAATTGATCATTCAAAATAAATTCATAATCAAAATAAGGATTTAAACACATAAATCCAACGACAGGCAATCAATAACAAATACAGATCCCCTCCAATACTAAAGGCACAGGACATCCCCTAGCTCAATACATAATAAATAATAACTGGGACTCAGAACCGGGATCTACCAGATGACGCTCCACTCTGTCCAGCTGGATTACCTGAAGAACCTGCAAAGGCCAACCAAGGCCCAAGAAGCCCAAAAACAGGGAAAAGAAACGAGGTCAAACCTCAGTACGAAGAGCACTCATAAACAACATCATAAAACATGCAATATTCACATCATGATATGCATGAGGCTGTCAAGGAAAATCGGTCATCTAGGCCAACAAATCAGCTGGCAAATCTCAATTGAGCCTCAACACCACGCACAACCAATCAGCCGATGGAAATCATCAGTCCGTGATCTTCAGGCCCGTCGACCATCACAGCTCAGTGGTCTTCAGGCACGACAGCTCAGCCGTCCACCACCCCGATGATAGCATTGGACCTTTCAAGCACGACAACTCAGCCGGCCGATTACAATGCTAGCTCGACTCGGGTTATCAATCAAACATCAGGCTGAATATATATGCATTAATGCGAGGAATATAAATTCTAACATACATGAATCAACGCAAACAGAACAAGTAAATCACATAACAGCCAAGTCAAGTCTGTTCACGTAAACACCCAGATCACAGCATTCAGATCATGCTGGAATATTCACATGCTTATGCCCAAAGCTGTTTAAATAAGCTCAATTCGTACCTCAAATCTGAGTTTCTACCTCGACAGATCACGCAGAACACAGCTCCAACAGCCTGCTCAACTCAGATGTTCTACTAGCTCTTCCAAAACTCACAGAAGATGCCTACGAGCTCAAATCTTTCAAGGTATCTAACAATCAGCTCACACCAAAGCTTATACAGCTTAAATCTTAAAGCCGTGTAGCCCTAACAGCTACCTCAACTCAACAGAGCATTATCTAGTCTAAATCTAAGCTTAAAGCAAGAAGAAATCACTTACTCGAAAGCTCTAAAGAACAGAAGAACGACTGGTCAACAATCGTGAAGATGCTCGAACCTGCAACTATTTCATGCTCCCTCAACTCGTCGATCTAAAGCTCCAAACTAGTATCAATCGAAAGCCCTAAGGAAGGGGAGCTCGGCGCCAGCAATCTTGCTCCAAACGGCGGCGTAAATTGATGGCAATTGACGGAGAAATAGGTACGAATGAACAGTAAGGGTTTTGAAGATTCTCGGGAAGAAGATAAGAAATGCCGGGTTCGAAATTGACTACGTGTTAATCGACACTTATATTTAAATATTTCAGTCAAAGTCAACCACCAACAAACTCAGATCTGAGCGTTATTCAGATCTTAGCGTTAACTCAGATCTGCCCTCGCAACCCTATACTAGCGCACAACCATCGAACGACGTCGAGTTACCGCAAAACGACGTAGCATAGGGGTCCCGCTCAGAACAACAGATCTCGCATAAATACTCGCTCGCGAACCTCCAAATCTGGTCAAATGTGAAATCATTAAACCGCACCAGTCTACATCAACTCACGAATCGGGCCGGTCCACACAGTACCGTTGACCAAATACTTGACTTCCCCAAAAAGACGCGCACATCTGCTCACTCTCTCCGAACAGATTTGCTACTGAAATCTGACTATCATCAAAGCACACCGCATCACTTATACTCAAAACGACATCGCTTCACTTCCCTCTCAAGGACAATTGATCAAACACACGAGGGACATCTCAAATCTGATTCTCGTTAGCGCTAACGCAGGAATCCTAATAACTCACCTTTTCCAAGTCACCCGATAGCGACCAACAGTCCACATCTGATATTTCTACCCCATATCTGAATATTCGAAAATCACCAACAGAAAAACCAATTCTCTCAAATCTGAAAACCCGTTAACTAACGTCTCCATTTGTTAATTCTCATCCGGATCTTATTAACCGACTAATCACCAATTAATAAATTTATAGTCCTCACATTCTCCCCAACTAGAAAAGGATTTCGTCCTCGAAATCAACTCTCAACAACAGATCAGAACCAAGAAAACATTAAAAAATCACCAAAGCTAAAACTCTAAATCAACAAGCATATCTCAATGCTAATTCAAGTCACAAATCAAGATGCAAAGAAATTCAAATCACGCAAACACAAGCTAGAAGATTACCTGGAATGCTACTGTTAAAACTCAAACAGATGAGGCCACTCCTGTCTCATCTTTTCTTCAACTTCTCAGGTAGCTTCCTCTCTACCATGCTTGCTCCATTTGGCCATCACTAACGGTATACTCTTGTTCCTCAACTATTTCTCCTTCCTATCCAGAATCTGCACTAGATATTCAACATAACTCAGGGTAGAATCCAGCTATACTTCATCAGTCCTCAGCACATGGGACGGATTTGGCTCATATTTTCTCAACATTGACACATGAAACACATCACGCATCGCTGCTAACTCAGCAGGAAAACTTAATATGTATGCCAAAGATCCAATCCTCTCAACAATCTCGAATGGACCAACGAATATAGGAGCTAATTTACCCTTAAATCTGAATCTCATCACTCTCTTGAAAGGGGAAACCTTGAGAAATACTCGATCGCCAACTTCAAATTCCAATGGTCTGTGTATTTTATTAGCATAACTCGCATGATGATCTTGTGCAGCTTTCATTCTACTCCGAATCAACTCAATATGATCTTTCATATGCTGCACAAATTCAGGAGTAGATAACTGTTTCTCACAAATATCTTCCCAACAGATTGGAGATCTACACTTTCGACCATACAAAGCTTCAAATGGAGCCATCCCGATAGTCACTTGGTAGCTATTGTCATATGAAAATTCGACCAGAGACAGTGAGTCCTGCCAGCTACAACTAAAATCCATCACTATTGCTCGCAGCATATCTTCTAAAATCTGAATGGTTCTCTCGGATTGGCCATTTGTCTGCGGCTGATAAGCCGTACTCATAGCCAATATTGAACCCATAGCTGCCTGCAAGATCTTCCGGATCGGGAAGTAAATCTTGGATCTCCATCGGACACTATCGAAACCGGCACTGCATGTAATCTAACCACATGGTCGAAATACAACTTCACCATCTTCTTCATCGAACACCTCACGTAATAGGGAATGAAATCGGCTGAATTCGAAAGCCTGTCAACAACAACCAAAATCGCATCACATCCCCTATTCGATCGAGGCAAGTGAGTCAAACAATCCATGGCCACGTGCTCCCAATTCCATTGAGGCACTTCTAAACTCTGTAGCAGTCCACCAGGTCTCATCCTCTCAGCCTTGACCTGTTGGCAATTCAAACATCGTGCTACAAATCCAGAGATATCGTTCCTCATGCCTTCCCACCAATAGTGCGACTTCAAGGCATGATACATCTTCTTCTCACCGTGATGCACACTGTATCGACTACAATGGGCTTCATTCAAAATAGTCTCTTTCAAATCGATCAGGTTCGGAACCACCAATCTACCACAGAATCTCAGATACCCATCAAAAGCAACAGAGAAATCTTCCGATTGACCATTTTGGACCTTAATCTTCAACTCATGATTATACGGGCCAGTCTTCTGTGCTGCTCTAATATGTGCAACAATCTGTGGTTCCACCTGAAAAGAAGAAACCACGAAATACCGATGACTCGGCTGAAAACGCCATCCAGAAGTCCCAAAATCCTCATGGACTTTGGATATACTCATCAATGTCAACATCACAGGCTGGGCTTTCCTACTCAAAGAATCCGCAACCAAGTTCATCCGCCCTGGATGATACTGAATATCACAGTCAAAATATTTGAGCAACTCCATCCAACGTCGTTGCCTCATATTCAAATCAGACTGAGTGAAGATATACTTCAAACTCTTGTGGTCCGTGTACACCACAAATTTCTCACCATACAAATAGTGACTCCAAATTTTCAAGGCAAAAATAATCTCATCCAACTCTAGATCATGAACGGGGTATCTCGTCTCATGGGGTTTCAACTGTCGAGACGCATAAGCTATCACACGCCCGTTTTGCATCAACACACAACCCAAGCCATTCAGATAAGCATCAGAGCACACTCGAAACCTCCAGAACCCGAAGGCAAGGCCAACACAGGAGCAGTAGTCAACTTATCCTTGCGCAACTGGAAACTCGAATCACACTCATGAGTCCAAAAAAATTTCCTATCTTTATGGGTCAACTGATTCATCGACTTGGCTATCAAAGAAAAATTCTCGATGAAACTTCTATAGTAGCCAGCCAAACCAAGAAACTACGGATCTCGGAAACATTCCTTGGTCGCTCCCAGTTAAGAACTGTTTCGACCTTACTCAGATCCACCGAATTAACTTTTGCAGAGATGACATGACACAAAAAGACTACCTTATCCAGCCAGAATTCACACTTGCTGAACTTTGCATACAATTGTGAGTTTCTCAGTTTCTGCAACACCAATCTCAATTGCCCTTTATGCTCTCTGTAGCTCCTCGAATACACCAGGATGTCATATATGAAGACGATCACAAATCGATCGATGTACTCACTGAAGACGCGGTTCATCAAGTCCATGAAGACAGTAGGAGCATTTGTCAATCCAAAAGGTATCACAAGAAACTCATAATACCCATATCTCGTCCTAAAAGCCGTCTTCGCCACATCAGTATTTCTAATCCGCAACTGATGATAACCAGATCGCAGATCAATCTTGGAGTACACTGCCGATCCCTGCAACTGATCAAACAAGTCATCAATCCTTGGCAAAGTATACTTGTTCTTGATTGTTTCTCTATTCAACTGCCGAAAATTAACACACATCCTCATAGTTCCATCCTTTTTATTCACAAAAAGAATCGGAGCTCCCCAAGGCGACATACTCGGTCTGATGAAGCCTTTCTACAAAAGATCATGAAACTGATCCTTGAGTTCCTTCAGCTCAGCTGGCGCCAATCGATACGGAGCTCGGCTGTTCCTGGCGCCAACTCTATGCTGAAGTCAATCTCTCTCCTCGGAGGAAATCCAAAAATCTCATCCGAAAACACATCAGGAAACTCTCGAGAAATCGGAACATCACTCAGCTCTATCCGTGATTCTCAAGAAATATCAAGGGCATAGATCATAAATACTGAATTCTCTAAATACAACAGGCTAAACATCTCCATGGCAGACACTAGTGGGATCTTCGATCGCGAATCAGCACCGTAGAAATCCCACTTCTACCCAACTTGAGGTCTAAACCTCACCACACCATGATAAAAATCTACAGTCGCTCTATAACTGGACAACACGTCCGTACCCAAGATACAATCAAAATCTCTAATCTCCAAGACAATCAGGTTAGACACCAGCACATTTTCATCAAATCTAATCACACAATATACAACCACCTCACGGGACCTCAACCACATGCCAGCAGGAGTAGATACAGACACAACATCATGCAGTGGGGTAACACTCAACCCACACTCCTGCACAAACAAGTCAGATATCAATTAGTGTGATGCTCCTGTATCAAATAAAACTCGTTCAGGAAAATCAAAGATAGCACAAGTACCTGCAATAACTCCTTCAGGCATATCCTCCACCTGCTCTCTCGTCAAGGCGTTCACCTGAGCTTGTTTTGGTCCGGAAACTGAGGTCTCGAAGATCCTCTGAACCTAGACGGTTCTCGTGGTTGGAAACCTAATCGTTGGGACTGAACGAAAGGTTGCGGTCTCTTAGAAGAACCACCTGCTGAACCTTGCTGCAACTGATACGAAGGTTGTACTCCCCTCGGACACACCTAGCGAAATTTCCAGGATGACAACAATTATGGCAAAGACCATGAACTCCACGGCACTGTGTAGTCATATGGCGACCTCCGCACTGACCACACATCACTCCTCCAGAGCCACTACTACCAGAACTCAGGGAACCAGAAACACTCGAATTCGACCGTCTCTTGAACTGCTTCCCACGAGGCTTAAACTCTGGCGATTCGACTGCTGCGAATTCTGAGGAGGTTGAAACGAAGGCATCGCTTCCTGCACAGGCTGAAAAGTGCATCCAGATGTCGGCTGAACCGGAGTATGTGCCTCCAACAGACTCTCCTCAATATCCACTGCCCTGTCCACAGCCTCAGTATACGTCAAGGAGAACCATCCAACACCATGCGGAACAATTCATCCCTCAAAACTCTCAGACACTTGTTCCTCTTCGTCCTCTCATGGTTAGCCACATGGGGAACATACGACAAAAGCGACGAATTCTGCATAGCGTACTCAGCTACTCTCAAGTTCCCTTGCTTCAGATTGTCGAATTCCCGCTCCCTATTGTTGTAGTAGGACTCAGGGATATACTCCTGTCGAAAGGCTGCACAGAAGCTCTCCCAAGAAAGCAAAGTCCCACTCTCTCTCATGACTCGGGAGTTACCCTTCCACCAGCGCTGAGCATTCTCCCTCAACTGCAAAACCGCTAGCTTCAGTCTTCTCTCCTGAGAGTACTCCACCGCATCAAACAGTTCCTCCATATGCTCTAACCAGCCTTCAGCCATCAAACCACCCTGGGCACCAGTAAACCTCGGGGGATTCATCATCTGGAACCTAGCAAGAGATAACTCCATCTCGCCAATCTGTCTACTCACATCCTCTCATCACTACCGGAGCTCTAGACTCCTCACCAGTCTGCCTAGAGATTATACTCCTACCTCTCCTCGATGGCATCTACCAAAATCTCAGAGGTAAGCACCAAAAAAATTAATCACAAAGGCAGATAAATCACAGAGTCAATCAAAATCAGAAGCTCAAACTCTGTGCCTAGACTCGAGTGTGATGGAAAATAATCGAGCTTATCTCAGTTTAAGCTCTGATACAAAAAATGTCATGCCCGGTGCGCTAACCATAGATTAAATACTTGTTTAATCATAATTACACGGAATCATTCAAAATATGGGCTAAAAATTTTCGTTTTATGCCTGATCCAATTTATGATTAAAAATAAATTCATAATCAAAATAAGATTTAAAAACATAAATCCAACGACAGGCAATCAATAACAAATACATATCCCCTCCAATACAAAAGGCACAAGACATCCCCTAGCTCAATACATAATAAATAATAACTGGGACTCAGAACGGCGATCTACCAGCTGACGCTCCACTTTGTCCAGCTAGATTACCTGAAGAACCTGCAAAGGCCAACCAAGACCCAAGCAGCCCAAAAACAGGAAAAAGAAACGAGGTCAAACCTTAGTATGAAGAGAACTCATAAAACAGCAAATCATAAAACATGCAATATTCACATCATGATATGCATGAGGCTGTCAAGGAAAATCTGTCATCTAGGTGAACAACTCAGCTGACAAATCTCAATTGAGCCTCAACACCACGCACAGCCAATCAACCGACGGAAATCATCGGTCCATGATATTCAGGTCCGTCGACCATCTAGCTCAGTGGTCTTCAGGCCCGACATCTCAGCCAGCCACCACCCCGATGATAGCATTAGACATTTCAGGCGCGACAACTCATCCGGCCTATCACAATGCTAGCTCGACTCGGATCATTAATCAAACATCAGACTCAATATGTATGCATGAATGCCAGGAATATAAATTATCACATACATTAATCAACGCAAACAGAACAAGTAAATCACATAACAGCCAAGTGAAGTCTGTTCACGTAAACACCCAGATCACAGCATTCAGATCATGCTGGAATATTCACATGCTTATGCCCAAAGCTGTTTAAATAAGCTCAATTCGTACCTCAAATCTCAGTTATCACCTTGACAGATCACGCAGAACACAGCTCCAGCGGCCTGCTCAACTCAGTTGTTCTACTAGATCTTCCAGAACTCACAGAAGATTCCTACGAGCTCAAATCTGTCAAGGTATCTAGCAATCAGCTCACACCAAAGCTTATACAGCTTAAATCTTAAAGCCGCGTAGCCCTAACAGCTACCTAAACTCAACAGAGCACTATCCAGTCTAAATCGAAGCTTGAAACGAGAAGAAATCACTTACTCGAAGGCTATAAAGAACAGAAGAATTACTGGTCAACGATCGTGAAGATGCTTGAACCTGCAACTACTTCGCACTCCCTCAACTCGTCGATCTAAAGCTCCAAACTGGTATCAATCGAAAGCCCTAAGGAAGGCGATCTCGGTGCCACCAATATTGCTCCAAACGGCGGCGTGAATCGACGGCAATAGATGGAGAAAAGGGTTCGAATGAACAGTAAGGGTTTCGAAGATTCTCGGGAAGAAGATAAGAAATGTCGGGTTGGAAATCGACTAAGTGTTAAATGGCAGTTATATTTAAATCTCTCAGTCAAAGCTACAGTGAAAGTCAACCATCGACAAACTCAGATGTTAGTGCTAACTCAGATCTTCCCTCGCTACGCTATACTAGTGCACAGCCATCGAACGAAGTCGCGTTACCGCAAAACGACATAGCATAGGGATCCAACTCAAAACAACAGATCACGCATAAAAGACCCGCTTGCGAACCTCCAAATCTGGTCAAATCTGAAATCATTAAACCCTACCAGTCTACATCAACTCACGAACCGGACCGGTCCACACAGTACCGTTGACCAATACTTGACTTCCCCAAGAAGACGCACGCATCTGCTCACTCTCTCCGAACAGATTTCGCTAATAAAATCTGACTATCATCAAACGACACCATATCACTTATACTCAAAATAACATCGCTTCACTTTCCTCTCAAGGCCAATTGCTCAAACACACGAGGGACATCTCAAATCTGATTCTCGATAGCGCTAACGCGGGAATCCTAATAACTCACCTTTTCCAAGTCACCCGATAGCGACCAACAATCCACATCTGTTCTGTTCTACCCCAGATCTGAATATCCGAAAATCACCTACAGAAAAACCATTCTCTCAAATCTGAAAACCGGATAACTAACATCTTAATCCTCATCCAAATCTGATTAACCGATTAATCACCAATTAATAAATTTCTAATCCTCACAAAATTGAAATAATCTATAACTTTACATATTCTGGGATGATTTGAAACCATGTAAGTTTTTCAGATAGCGCGCTATCTAACAGATCAGATGATATAGATGCGGAAACTTAATTATGAATATCAAAAGGTACAAATTCGTTCAAATTATTAAGAGGTATGTAGGTCCGTCAACCCATAATCCTTGTCCTTCCTGCTTGAAGGGGTATATAGTTCATCAACCATAATCCGTGTACTTCCTATGGATGGGCACACTGGTTTGTCAGCCAGCGTCCTAACCCTCCCTCTGTTGACCATTTGTTATCTTTGCCAAAAATCACTTTAACTTTGAAATATACTTCCTTTAAAACTTTCTGGAAAACTTTCTTTACTTTGTGTAAATCTTTCTTTACTTTCTATAAAAATTGATTTCTCTGCTTTTGTTGATTTGAAACAGATCGTTTTCTTACATGGTTTGCTATTTTAAAACTCTTTTCATGTCAAAAACTACTACGAGTACATCGGAGTTCAATTGAAGAAGAAAAGTTGAATCAGCTCAGGATATAGAAACGAATACGAACAACAGAGCTCTAAGCTGAAGAACAATCTCTTGGAAATTGGGTATAACTTCGAACAGATTAGACATATATCTTCGAATCAAATCTAAAAGAAAGAAGAATTTAACATGAAATTTAATGTATCAGTCCAGAGTCGACCTACGCTAAATCAACTCGGAGTATGAACAGAACGCGAGGGTACTGGCTCAGAATACAAAATCAGATCTGGGCTGTTTGGTCAACTCAGACTAGGAAAACTCAACTCAATGTAAATGAGCAGACTGGATTATAATGGTCACACAAAGTCAAATCTGCTTGGATAATGAAATCAGATTACGAGCGTAAAACATCTCTGGGTGAGAAATCATATCACGGTTAATAAACAGCTCTGGGGAAAGTAAAAAGATTACGGGTAAAGAACAACTCTAGGAAAATAAACAAATCGTGACTTAGAATCAGCTCGAGAAAAACAGATCGTGAACTTAGCTCAAAATTACAAACAGCTTAGAAGATTTCTTTAGTCTAAAGAAATCTAAAATATCTAAGGAAACATTCTAGAAACAAGAACACGAAAGCTGCTAGTAATCTACTGAAACAAAAGCACATAAGCTGCTTGTAACCTACTTACAGAACATCCCAGAAAATTTTCAAGAAGAAATGGTTCGAACATCGTAAAAAATTTTCTAACAAAATTTTTTAAATCAAAACTTCAGCAAACCAATACTTTGTCAAAAATCTATATGAACTTAATCATGCATTTGAAAAACTCCAAATATGTTTCTCAAAACTTTAAAACTCATACAAGCATGCAAGAAAAAAATTCAATATATGTTTTCCAAAGTACTGCAGGAAACAGAGTTTACTTGCCTTAACGACGATGATTAGCAGAGTTTTACCCGACCTGAACATAGTACAAACATGATTGTACCTTTAAACTTGTAAAACTTTGGTTGGTTTTCTTTTTATAGAGAGCACCGCTTTCTAAAAAGGTTTTCCTCTACGTGAAGTTTTTGTGAATAAAGAAGAGAGGTGCTTGTGAAGGTATTTATTTAAAAATCTCAAAGCCAAGTTAAATGAAAACACGTTTGGCTGAAGTTATACTAAAAACACTGCTACCCTGCTTTTAAAATAATAAAATGCAGACCGAACCAATTTGGTTAAAAATGAAACGAACCGGGCTTTCCTTGATCGACAGAAAAGCTCTCACAACTACGCCCTAATCTGAAACAGATCAGCACATATAAATGCTGATTGGGAATTAAACTTACAAATTGATCCCTCAAAACATTTATCTTTACTTTTGTGGAATTATGGATTTATAGGTGTCACAACTCTACCTCCCTTAAACAAAATTTCATCATCGAAATTTGCTTACTTAAACAGGTCTGGATATCAACTACGCAAATCCGTCTTGGCTTCCTAGTTTGATTCTCTTTCTGAACGATTCGCTCAATGAATCTTAATCGTTGGAATACTTCTATTTCTTGACCTTTGGTTTTCTCTAAGAAGAATAGTCTATGGGCCCTCTTCTAAAGTCAAATTGGCGCAAGCTGTATCAACTCGCGGTGATGACTATCAGCATAGCCCCTTTGTCTACTCTGTTCGTTTTGTTGCTTTCATTTGAGTAGTTGATAGTAACTTGATTGCACTTCTCTAGTCCGATCTTTTAACGTATAATGGATGGTAAGCATAGCTAATTTCGCAGCTGACTTATGCTTCACCACCTCCAGTTCCAAACTCTCAATTTCTTTAACTACATGTCTCTGAACTGAAAGATGAGATAATCCTACTGCTTTTTCTTCTTAACGCAATTTCTGCTATGCTAACTTTACTGGAGTGATAACTAATGATGCACTCAGAGTTTCTTACCAGCTCTAGCTATCTTCTTTGTCTCATGTTGAGCTCTTGCTGAGTGAAGAAATACTTGAGGTAGTAACTCAAATTCTTTAATGCGAAGGCCACTGCTTCCCGTTCTAGATTGCAAGTAGGGTAGCTCTTCTCGTAATCTTCAGTTTTCCTATGACTATAGGCAATTATCTTCTTATCTTGCATACGACAGCACAAAACCCGTCTTTCTTGCATCAAATAAAATAGCGTAATTCCTTCTTCCAGATGGCAGTATTAAAAACAATGGTTCTATCAACGCTTGCTTATATATATCAAAACTGGGTTGACACTCTGGGGTCCACAAACTTAATATTTTCCTTGATCAATAGCGTTAAAGGAACATCTATCTTCTTAAGAAAGCATTCACGCTTACTAAACTTAGCAAATATTTCTTTAGTCCTCAAAATATCAATACGCGTCTAAGCTTATCTGAATGTTCTTTTGTCTGGCCCCGTGCTAATTAACAATAATTAATAGCACAATTAAGCACATAAACACGGAAGCATAAAATAGGGCTAAAATTTTTCGAAATAAAGTTGGGCCTGAACCAATTCATATCTTCAAAATAGTCATAATTAAAATACGATTTAGATCCAAACCCATACAACAACAGGTAATCACAAATCAAATCAACAACGATCGTCCAAATACATATAACCTCAGGGCATCCCCTGGATCAATACATAATATAATAACTGTCAGGCCTCATGCTAATATCAGAGTAAAAACACACAAACACATGCGGACGCTATCAAAAAGCGGGTAAAATTTTTTTTTGCTTTTGGCCTGACGGTTTAAACAATATAATTTAAAATACAACGATACTCAAAATATATCCAAGTTTATAAAAAAAACAACCAACAGTATAGCATAACAAAAACATGTATCAAACTCCAACGACCAAATACAACGACAAAGCACAGGGCATCCCCTGGCTAAGAATACTGATACAAATAAATATGCTATACGCCACTGGGATACTCTAACCACCTCCTGGGGCGCCACCAACTGGGTTAAAACCACGACCAGCTGTAAAACCTGGGTTCCCTGAAAACAACACAAGCAAGAAAAACAACCAAGCCCCAGAGGGACATGGGGTCAAACCCCAGTATGGAGAGAAACTGAAATAGCTAAAGAAAATGCATAAGATAAAATGCAGATGCTATGCATGAGACACCGGATAACAGCTGAAGGCTACAACCGAACAGGGAGCCAAGGAACTCAAACATAGCTCCAAAAGATCTGCAACGAATCAGTGGCCACGGGGTGTGTTCAAAGTGTGGTAATGAGCCACTCGCCTTGACACTACACCCGAATACCAGATGCAATAAACAACTCAACCTGCCGTTGCCTCGCCCATGAACTGTGGTAGTTAACCACTCGGTGCATGGTGGCTAACAGATCCCAGCAGGGAGATGAGAGTGCGGTATCGCCGCTCGCCCTCGCATCCTGGTAAGAAAACAACAGCACAATACACAAGGCATAAACGTCCGAGATACAATACAAGGGATCTGAAATGCAAGTGAATAAATGCGTGTATGCAAACAATTGAGAGCAGCTAGCATAACACAATGCAACAACTATCAACACAGCATTCATATCCACAGAAAAAATCCCAGCAATCTCACATTAAATCTCATGCCAATTCCAAGCTACATCAGGCTCAAATCCGTACCTTGATTCCTGATTTGTTGCGACAATTACCACAATTCAAGCCTCGAGAGATCTAAGTCCTGAAATCTGTTAAATCACACACATAAACAATTCAGAACTCACGGCATTTCACAACAAACTCACGGCCAACTCCTAAAGGTTCACGGCTGGAATTTCCCACTTAAAACCAGCAACTATCTCACCCATAAAACTATATAAGGAGCTTAAAACAAGGCTAGGAACAAGATCTCAACACCAAATCGAGAGGCTACCTGCATGCACAACACACAGCCGAAAGACAGTATCTTCGTGCTTTTGTTCCAGCCAACGACAGCCTCCTTAATCGGTATAGGGTGAAAGAGCTTCTCGAGAGGAGTCTAACGCTACCTCAAACGTAAGAAATGGTGGCCGGAAACGACGGGAATCACCAGATAAAATCAACGGTGAACAGTACTAGGGTTCGAGAAACAGAGGTCGACAATTGAGGGAATATTTCGCTAAGCATGGGATCTGGTGACATAAAACGAAGCCAAGCCTTGCTTCTTATATAAACGTAAGAAATCTGGTTAACTAAGCAACGACAGAAACAGATCCCACAAGCCATACAACGCATGCGTTAAAACCACGGTGAAATCTGATTTCTACAACCAAAGATGCTGAAAGCTGGAAATACGCTAACATTAAAACGAGGCTACACACTACGGTGAAATCTGGAAAGCTAAACACAATGCTTGCTATGAAACCGCGGTGAAATCTGGATGACAAACCAACGCTGGTAATAGCGTTAATGCTAAAACGATGTCGCACAGCGCCACGGATGAAATATGAATGCTAGCGCTAAAAGCTGGACGCTGAAATCTGATCACTCAAACGCTAACTACAAAACAGATCTCACCCTCCAGCGTTCACCAAAACGATGCCGTTGCAACTTATCTAAACGACATCTTTTAGCCCTCAACTCAAAACACGCGGACATATCTCTAAATCAGATCCTAGCGCTAACGCAAAACAACCAGATCTCTCTCCACTAGCGCACAGATCTCTCCTACACGAGACTACCAGATCTCACAAAAACGACGGCGTTTAAACCTTGCGCTAACAACTACACGCTGCAACCAGATTTCTCAAGAAATACGAACAGATCTCACAAAAATTCAGATTTCTCACTCGAAAACTCGAAAATTCCAAAATTTCCAGAATTTCTTAAAATGTGAAATCTGACCCAAAAATGCAAACGAAATATTCAAACAGAGATCTGAATCACCATAAATCTCTAAACCAATTAATTCCATCCAAATCAATCTTTTCAATTTCAGGTCTCACATTTCTCCCCCACTAAAAAGGATTTCTTCCTCGAAATCAAACAACAACTCTGAAATCACAACACAGCAGCAAAATACAAAACAGGAACTCGCCTAACTCATGGCCAAGAGTTCAAGATAACTGAGCAAACAATTTACAACAACTAGGGAATAAATACAACCAAAAGCTACAAACTACTGGAAATTAGGTCAACAGCTACTCAAACAGATGCGGCCACTCGCGCTGCATCTTTTCTTCCAGCTCCCAAGTAGCTTCTTCCCTGCCATGTTTGCTCCATTGCACCATCACCAACGGAATGGTCTTATTCCTCAACTATTTCTCTTTTCTGCCAAGGATAAGCAAGGGATATTCTTGATAACTCAACGTCTGATCTAGCTCAACCTCGTCAGTCCTAATCACATGAGATGGATCTGGCTCATACTTCCTCAACATGGAAACATGAAAGACGTCATGTAGAGAAGACAACTCTGGCGACAACAACAATCGATACGCTAAAGGGCCAATCCTATAAACAATCTCATAAGGTCCGACGTAACGAGGGGCTAACTTTCCCTTGTGTCCAAAGCGCATAACACTACGAAACCGAGAAACTTTGAGAAATACACGATCACCAACCTGAAACTCAAGAGGTTGACGCCTCTTATTCGCATAACTGGCTTGGCGATCCTGGGTAGCTTCCGCTGTCTAATAAGATCCACAGAAACTTTGAGAAATACACGATCACCAACCTGAAACTCAAGAGGTTGACGCCTCTTATTCGCATAACTGGCTTGGCGATCCTGGGTAGCTTCCGCTGTCTAATAAGATCCACATGATCTTTTATTTGATGTACAAAATCTGGGGCAGATAACTGCTTCTCCCCCACTTCTTCCCAACACACTGGCGATCTGCACTTTCTTCCATAAAAAGCCTCAAACGGCGCCATGCCAATCGTTACCTGGTAGCTGTTATTGTAGGAAAACTATACTAAAGACAACGCGTCTTGCCAGCTACCTCCGAAATCCAACACAGCAGCCCGTAACATATCCTCCAACGTCTGGATAGTGCGCTCAGATTGGCCATCTGTCTGGGGGTGATACGTGGTGCTCATCGCCAATCTGGTACCCAAAGCTATTTGCAAACTCTTCCAAAACCTGGAAGTAAACCTCGGATCTCGGTCTGAAACGATCGAAACAGGCACTCCGTGAAGTCTAACCACAAAATCAACGTACAGTTTCGCCATTTGCTTCAACGGGAAAGTCATCCCATAGGGAATAAAATGTGTAGACTTCGACAAACGGTCGATAACCACCCAAATAGCATCGCATCCTCTGCTGGAACGAGGCAGATGCGTCACGAAATCCATAGCAATGTGCTCCCAATTCCATTCGGGCACTTCCATACTCTGCAACAGACCACCAGGTCTCATCCTCTTGGCCTTAACCATCTGACAATTCAAACAACGAGCGAGAAAACCAGCAACGTCACTCTTCAGGCCAACCCACCAGAAGTACGGCTTCAAAGCATGGTACATCTTCCGTGCACCAGGATGAACACTATGTATGCTGCAGTGTGCTTCCTGAAGGATCTCCTCCTTCAAATCAATCATATTGGGCACAACCAACCTGCCATGGAAACACAAACAACCATCGGACGAGACAGAATAATCCTCAAGTTCGCCAGCCCTGACCTTCAACTTTAACTCGTGGATAGACGGATCAGTCCTCTGAGCTGCTCGAATACTAGAAACAATCTGTGGATCTATTTGGAAAGAATAAACCACCACACAATCCTCAGCCGGGTAGAATCTCCAACCCGTAGTGTCAAGATGCTCCTGATCCTTAGAGATGTACAACGAAGCGAGCATCTCACTAGCCTTTCTGCTCAAAGCATCGGCCACTACGTTCGACTTCCCAGGATGGTAGTTTATCTCACAATCAAAGTCCTTCAGCAGCTCCATCCAACGATGTTGTATCATGTTAAAGTCAGGCTACGAAAACAGATATTGTAAACTCTTGTGGTCCGAGTACACCACAAACTGCTCGCCATACAGGTAGTGACGCCAGATCTTCAACGCAAAAACAACGGCCGCTAGCTCCAAATCATGGACCGGATAACGAGTCTCGTGCGGTTTCAACTCCCACGAGGAATATGCAATGACTCGACCATTCTGCATCAAAACACAGCCCAATCCATTGAGCGAAGCATCAGAACAAACAACGAAACCACCTGAACCGGACGACAGAGCCAACACAGGTGCAGTAGTCAGCTTCTCCTTGAGCAGTTGAAAGGCATTCTCACACTGCTCAGTCAACACAAACCGTCTGTACTTCTGCGTCAGTTGAGTCATCGGCTTGGCTATGCTGGAAAAACCTTCGATGAAACGACGATAATAGCCCGCTAGACCCAAGAAACTGCGAATCTCGGAAACATTTCTGGTACGCTCCCAGTTCAGCACGGCATTAACCTTACTGGGATCCACCGAAATCCCCACGGCTGAAATCACATGTCCCAAGAATACGACGTAATCCAACCAGAACTCGCACTTGGAGAACTTAGCATACAACTGCTGGTCTCTCAGCGTCTGAAGGACAATCCTCAAGTGCTCCTTGTGCTCCAAAGGAGTCTTCGAATAGACTAAGATGTCGTCAATGAACACGATCACAAACTGATCAATAAACTCGTGGAAAACTCGGTTCATCAAATCCATAAAGACTGCAGGCACGTTGGTCAAACCAAACGGCATCACCAGAAACTCGAAATGTCCGTACCTTGTACGAAATGCAGTCTTTGCAACATCTTGGTCTCTCACTCTCAGCTAATGGTACCCTGAACGCAAATCAATCTTCGAATACACCGCAGAACCTTGCAACTGATCGAACAGATCATCGATTCTCGGTAACGGGTACTTGTTCTTTACTGTCGCTTTGTTCAACTGGCAGAAATCAATGCACATCCGCATTGAGCCATCTTTCTTCTTCACAAACATGATGGGCGCTCCCCACGGCGACATACTAGGTCGGATAAAACCTTTCTCCAGCAAATCGTCCAACTGCACCTTGAGTTCTCTCAACTCCGCAGGCGCCAGAATATACGGGGCACGAGAAATCGGAGCTGTGCCAGGCACCAACTCAATGCTGAAGTCAATCTCCCGCCTCGGAGGAAAACCAGAAATCTCCTCCGGAAAAACATCGATAAAATGCCGCACCACGGGAACGTCACTGAGCTGAACACGAGAAGAAGAAGACGCATCCAAAGCGTAGATCAAGAAGCCAGCATTCCCCAAGGACAACAAGCTGAACATCTCCATAGCTGAGACTAAAGGGATCTTCGAACGAGAATCCTGGCGGTAGAAATCCCACTTCTCTCCAGACAAAGGCCTAAAACGCACAATCCCATGGAAAAAATCCACGGAGACCCTATACTTGGACAACACGTCCATCCCAATAATACAATCGAAATCCCACAACATCAAACGGATCAAGTTCGCTAACAGAACATGCTCACCAAAACGCAACACGCCATCTAACAAAACCTCCTGGGAAAACAAGCTTACACCGCCAGGGATAGAAACAGAAACAGCATCACGCAAAGGTATGGTACACAGACCATGCTCAACAACAAACGCATCAGAAACAAAAGAATGCAATGCACCGGGGTCAAACAACACACGTGCAGGAAAATCAAAAACAAGGCAAGTACCTACGATCACCCGACTCGGCATCTCTTCGGCCTGCTCCCTAGTGATGGCGTTAACCTGAGCATGTTTGGGTCCAGAGAACAAAGGCTGAGACGACTGCCCAAAACACGACGGACCAGGCTGCTGGAACGGCCTGAACTGAGTCTCACCCAATCGGGGCTGCTGAAACTGAGGGGAACGACCCCTAGACTGACCTCCACGACCCTGAGGCTGGGCCGCGATCTGCTGTGGTCCAGCCGACGGACACACTCTAGCAAAATGCCCGTACTGACCACAAAGGTTGCAGGAACCCTGCACAGCAATACACTACGTCGAAGGATGCTTTCCACCGCAAAAACCACAAAACTCAGCCCGAGAACCACTGCTACTCGAGCTGCCCAAATCAGAAGAGCCAGAACCCGACTTCTTCTTAAACTGCTGACCGCGGGGTTGGAACCTCTGACGGCCAGACTGATGTGCCACCTGCGGCTGCTGCTGTTGCTGGGGCTGATAGGCTGACTGGGAGGACTGTGAAGACTGCGCCCCCTGACCAGTGGAACGACCACCCTGAGCCACCTGCTGCCTACGAGCACGACGGCTACGCAAACCCTCCTCAATGTCAATGGCACTATCAACTGCCTCAGTATATGTCTTGGGTTTGCTGGTCAGCACCATCTGATATAGCTCTTCATTCAGGCCCTCAAGAAATCTAGTCCGCTTGGCCCTCTCCCGGCTAGAAACGTGCGGAACGTACGCCAACAGAGAAGAAAACTTCCTAGCATACTCCCGAACAGTCATAGAACCCTGCTCCAGATGATCAAACTCCCGTTCCCGAGCGTTCACGTACGACTCGGGTACATACTCCTGCCGGAAGGACTCGCAAAAACTATCCCAAGATATCCCAACACCGGTCTCCAACAAGGTACTCAAAGCGCCTCGCCACCAGCGCTCTGTAGCCTTCCTGAGCAAGGGGGTCGCTAAACTCAGCCGAAGATCATCATCATACTGAACCCGATCAAAAAGACCGATAATGTTCCGGAGCCACGAGTCTGCATCCTCACTGGACTCGTCACCATTAAAGACTGTAGGGTTCATCCGCTGAAACATCGCTATAACAACATCCATCCGCTCCGCAGGGGGAGGCAAGTCACCAACTTCCTCCTCGTCGCTAACACGAGTATGACTGCGAGCACTACGCCTATCCTCATTCTGTCCTGCCGATTCCTCAAACTGCCCCCTACCTCTACCATGACGTCTAGGAGGAATATACGAAAACACTCAACAGGATCAAGCAAAACAGAACAGATACAGCATATATAGCATATAACACAGAAATATGCAGCACGTAGTAACGTAGTCAAGCACATGCAACACACAACACTGTGCCTAGACTCAAGTGTGATCAAAGAAATTGAGCTTATCCCAGATTAAGCTCTGATACCAAAAATGTCAGGCCTCGTGCTCATATCAGAGTAAAAACAAACAAACACATGCGGAAGCTATCAAAAAACGGGTAAAAATTTTTTTGCTTTTGGCCTGACGGTTTAAACAATATAATTTAAAATACCACGATACTCAAAATATATCCTAGTTTATAAAAAACCAACCAATAGTATAGCATAACAACAACATGTATCAAACTCCAACGACCAAATACAACGACAAAGCACAGGGCATCCCCTGGCTAAGAATACTGATACATATAAATATGCTATACGCCACTGGGATACTCTAACCACCTCCTGGGGCGCCACCAACTGGGTTAATACCACGACCAGCTGTAAAACCTGGGTTCCCTGAAAACAACACAAGCAAGGAAAACAACCAAGCCCCAGAGGGACATGGGGTCAAACCCCAGTACGGAGAGCAACTGAAATAGCTAAAGAAAATGCATAAGATAAAATGCAGATGCTATGCATGAGACATCGGATAACAGCTGAAGGCTACAACCGAACAGGGAGCCAAGGAACTCAAACATAGCTCCAAAAGATCTGCAACGAATCAGTGGCCACGGGGTGTGTTCAAAGTGTGGTAATGAGCCACTCGCCTTGACACTACACCCAAATACAAGATGCATCAAACAACTCAACCTGTCATTTCCTCGCCCATGAACTGGCGCATGGTGGCTAACAGATCCCAGCAGGGAGATGAGAGTGCGGTATCGCCGCTCGCCCTCGCATCCTGGTAAGAAAACAACAGCACAATACACAAGGCACAAACGCCCGAGATACAATACAAGGGATCTGAAATGCAAGTGAATAAATTCGTGTATGCAAACAATTGAGAGCAGCTAGCGTAACACAATGCAACAGCTATCAACACAGAATTCATATCCACCGAAACAATCCCATCAATCTCACATTTAAATCTCATGCCAATTCCAAGCTACATCAAGCTCAAATCCGTACATTGATTCCTGATTTGTTGCGACAATTACCACAATTCAAGCCTCGAGAGATCTATGTCCTGAAATCTGTTAAATCACATGCATAAACAATTCAGAACTCACGGCATTTCACAAAAAACTCACGGCCAACTCCTAAAGGTTCACGGCTGGACTTTCCCACTTAAAACCAGCAACTATCTCACCCATAAAACTATATAAGGAGCTTAAAACAAGGCTAGGAACAAGATCTCAACACAAAATCGAGAGTCTACCTGCACGAACAACACACGGCCGAAAGACAGTAGCTTCGTGCTTTTGTTCCAGCCAACGACAGCCTCCTAAATCGGTATAGGGTGAAAGAGCTTCTCGAGAGTTGTCCAACGCTACCTCAAACGTAAGAAATGGTGGCCGGAAACGACGGGAATCACCGGATAAAATCAACGGTGAACAGTACTAGGGTTCGAGAAACAGAGGTCGACAATTGAGGGAATATTTCGCTAAGTATGGGATCTGGTGACATAAAACGAAGCCAAGCCTTGCTTCTTATAATAAACGCAAGAAATCTGGTTAACTAAGCACCGACAGAAACAGATCCCACAAGCCATACAACGCATGCGTTAAAACCACGGTGAAATCTGATTTCTACAACCAAAGATGCTGAAAGCTGGAAATACGCTAACATTAAAACGAGGCTACACACTACGGTGAAATCTGGAAAGCTAAACACAACGCTTGCTACGAAACCGTGGTGAAATCTGGATGACAAACCAACGCTGGTAATAGCGCTAATGCTAAAACGACGTCGCACAGCGCCACAGATGAAATCTGAATGCTAGCGCTAAAAGCTGGACGCTGAATCTGATCACTCAAACGCTAACTACAAAACAGATCTCTCCATCCAGCGTTCACCAAAACGATGCCGTTGCAACTTATCTAAACGACATCGTTTAGCCCTCAACTCAAAACACGCGGCCAGATCTCTAAATAAGATCCTAGCGCTAACGCAAAACAACCAGATCTCTCCACTAGCGCACAGATATCTCCTACACGAGACTACCAGATCTCACAAAAACGAAAGCGTTTAAACCTTGCTCTAACAACTACATGCTGCGACAAGATTTCTCAAGAAATACGAACAGATCTCACAAAAATTCAGATTTCTCACTCGAAAATTCCAAAATTTCCAGAATTGCTTAAAATGTGAAATCTGACCCAAAAATGCAAACGAAACATTCAAACAGAGATATGAATCACCATAAATCTCTAAACCAATTAATTCCAGCCAAATCAATCTTTTCAATTTCATGTCTCACGATAACTGGGACTTCAAGGAAATGGGGATCGACCAGCTGGGTTTCCAGTCTGTCCAGCTTGGTTACCTGAAGATCCTGCAAATGGGCAACACAGACCCAAACAACACAAAAGCAGGAAAAGAATACGAGGTCAAGCCTCAGTACGAATGAGCACTAATATAACAGCAAATCATAAACATGCAGTATTCTAAGTCATGAATGCATGTGGCTGTCAAGGAACATCGGTCATCAAGGCCTCTAATCAGCTGGCAGTAATCTCAATCTAGCCTCTATACCTGCACAGTGTATCAACCGGGGAAATCATCGGTCCGTGATCTTCAGGCCCGTCAGCCATCACAGCTCAGTGGTTTTCAGACACAACTGATCAGTTGGTCACCACTCCGATGATAGTGTTGTACTTTTCAGGCATGACACATCTGTTTTCCGGTCACAAGTGGCTCTATCTCAGGTTCTCAATCGATCAAAGGCTCAATATGTATGCATGAATGCCATGAAATTCAAATCTGATTTCAACATGCATATAGTACGTAAACAACATATATCAATTCAATCAAGCTGTCATGTAATCACAGAGAATCATATAGCACATATTTCATGCCTCAAATACTAGCATGCTATGTCCAAGCTGTTAACAAAAGCTCAACTCGTACCTTCAATTCTCAATTTCTACCTCAACAGATCTCACCAGGCACAGGAAATTCAGGCTGCTCAAAATTGCTACCTCGCTGGTCACGCCCAACACAGCAGGGACCTCCCTGGAGCTCAATTCTGTTAAGGAATCTCATATCTTAGTTCACAGCTAAATTTCTAAAGCATACTACCTGCGGTCAGAACTCAAATCTGGTTCTACCTATCGAAACAGCTTCTAACAGCTAGAACTAAGCTTAAAACAGTCAAAATCACTTACCCAAAAGCTCAAGAGATCTGAAGAACTTTCGGGTCTAACTTGCGAAAACGTTCGAGCAACACTGCTACTTCGTGTTCCCTCTCCAACGTCGACTCAAGAAACCGAATTGGTATCATTCAAAAGAGCTACTCAAGACGATCTCAACGCCACCAGTCTCGCTCCAAACAACGGCGGAAATCGACGGCAATTTACCGGAGAAGGGTTCGAATGAACAGTAACTATTTAGGGTTTACTGGAGAAAACGATGAGAAATATCGGGTTCAAAAATACGTTAAGTGTTGGGCAGCACTTGGTATATAAGTCTTCGAACCACTGCTGTTCTAAGAAATTCAGATCTCTACTTATACTAATGCAAAAGCCTTCTCAAAGCTGACTCCAGCTTTCGCTCACTGCTGATACAAATCAAATGTCTAAACACTCTACTAACTCATATAGCAAACGACGTCGCACCAACTAATCAAAACGACGTAGCATAGCTTCAACAGTTGCAACAGATCTCTCGCCCTCGCTAGCAACATCTGAATAGCGCTAACAACCAGCGGTCAACTCAGCTGTTTACTAACACGCGACAACTTCTCACGCTCGCGCGCTAACGCTAACAGCTGCCTCTCACCACATTCTCACTGCTGTGTTGACTAGCGTTGACATCTGTTCGCGCCACTACTGAATACAACATCTGAATCATACCACTGCTGAGTACTCACTTCTGAATACTCTCAATTTCCCACGCAAAGACGCTGCTGGCCTATCTTCTTCCCAGCGATGATCCTCACGTCTGAAATACTACTGGAATCATTTCTCGATAGGAAAATGCAACTGTTGGACTCCAAATTCGACGCAGATCTCACTCGACCACCAACCTCTCACTGCTGATCATTCTACGTCTAAATCTGAGCACCCAGAAATCACAATTTCCGTGACAAATCTTAATCCGTCCTCGAAATCAGTTAAGCCATCAAATCAAAATCACAACAACAAGATAGCTCATTCATGACACACTATACTATACACCATTCCTAATATACTCATGCCATACTGTCTAGCACAACTCAACACTAAAAAGAATCTCAATTCAGCAGCAAAATCACTTGAATCACGAAATCAATCAAGTTAGAAGTTACCTGAACGCTGTTGTCATGGCTCAAACAGATGAGGCCACTCATGTCTCATCTTTTCCTCAACTTCCCAGGTAGCTTCTTCACGCCCATGCTTGCTCCATTGGACCATCACCAACAGTATAACCTTATTCCTCAGTTGCTTCTCCCTCTTATCCGGGATCTTCACTGGATATTCAACATAGCTCAGGGTCTGGTCTAGCTCTACTTCATCAGTCCTCAGCACATGGGATGGATCTGGCTCATATTTTCTCAACATTGACACATGAAACACATCATGCATCGCTGCTAACTCGTCAGGCAGCTACAATCTATAAGCCAACTGTCCAATCCGCTCAACAATCTCAAAGGGACAAACGAATCTAGGAGCTAACTTACCCTTAAATCTGAATCTCATAACTCTCTTGAAAGGATAAATCTTGAGAAATACACGATCGCCAACCTCAAATTCTTACGGTCTGTGTTGCTTACTAGCATAGCTAGCATATCTATCTTGTGCAGCTTTCATCCTACTCCGAATCAAATCAATCTGATCTTTCATATGTTACACAAATTCAGTAGTAGAAAGCTGTCTCTCACCAACTTCTTCCCAACAAATCGGTGATCTAAACTTTCGACCATATAAAGCTTCAAACGGAGCCATTCCAATGGTCACTTGGTAGTTGTTATAGTAGAAAGCTGTCTCTCACCAACTTCTTCCCAACAAATCGGTGATCTAAACTTTCGACCATATAAACGCTTCAAACGGAGCCATTCCAATGGTCACTTGGTAGTTGTTATTATAAGAAAACTCAACTAAGGACAAGGAATCCTGCCAGCCACCACTTAAATCCATCACAATTGCACGCAGCATATCCTCTAAAGTCTGAATGGTCCTCTCAGATTGGCCATCTGTCTGGAGGTGATAAGCTGTACTCATAGCCAATCTCGAACCCATTGCTGCTTGCAAACTCTTCCAAAATCGAGAGGTGAACCTTGGATCTCTATCTGACATATCGAAATAGGCACTCCATGCAATCTAACCACATGGTCGACATACAACTTTGCCATTTTCTTCATCGAACACCTCACATCATAGGGAATGAAATGGGCTGACTTCGAGAGTCTATCAATCACAACCCAAATAGCATCGCATCCCCTACTCGATCGAGGTAGATGAGTCAGAAAATCCATGGCGATGTGCTCCCAATTCCATTGAGGCACTTCTAAACTCTGCAACAATCCACCAGGTCTCATTCTTTCAGCCTTGACATGCTGGCAATTCAAACATCGAGCAACAAAACCAGAAATGTCGCTCTTCATGCCTCCCACCAGTAGTGAGATTTCAAAGCATGGTACATCTTCTTCTCCCCCGGATGCATGCTATATCGACTACAATGCGCTTCATTCAGAATAGTCTCTTTCAAATCAATCAAGTTCGGAACCATCAATCTTTCTCTAAATCTCAAACACCCATCAGAAGCAACAGAGAAATCATCAGATTGACCATTCTGGGCCTTAATCCTCAACTCATGGATATACGGATCAGTCCTCTGCGCCTCTCTGATGTCAATCATAATCTGCGGTTCAACCTGAATCGAAGAAACTATGAAGTACTGATCACTCGGCTGGAATTTCCAACCAGAAGTACTCAGCTGCTCGTGGACTCTCGAGATACTCAAGGATGTTAGCATCGCAGGCTGGGCTTTTCTACTCAAAGCATCGGCTACCAAGTTCATCCGCCCAGGTTGATACTGAATCTCGCAATCAAAATCCTTAAGCAACTCCATCCAACGACGTTGCCTCATATTCAAACCTGACTGGGTGAAGATATACTTCAAACTCTTGTGGTCGGTGTACACCATAAACTCCTCACCATATAGATAATGTCGCCATATCTTCAAGGCAAACACAATCGCAGCCAACTCTAGATCATGAACAGGGTATCTCGTCTCATTAGGCTTCAATTGTCGAGACGCATATGTTAGAGTAGATGCCCAACTAGCCAACTTGTGGCGTGTGGGTTTATAGACTCTTGTATATGACAATCTTTATATATGATATTCACATTTATTTATATGGCATTCTTTACTTTCATTGTGTTGTATGATGATTAAAAATTGCGTTGAGTAAAGACCTAGAATGCACTATAGTGTATGTTAGATGTGATAGTGGGTATGACGGCTATCATGAAACATATCTAATAGTCACTGTGTATTCTGAACATGTTCCTAGTCGATTGGGCCGTCAAAATGAGGATAAGGCCGCCCGAGCTCGAGACTAGTATCTGCGATGCGAAGTACCATGTTTCATTGGTAGGGAACATTGTGATGTTCTGAGCATGCAGATAGATAGTGACCTGGTGATCTATCGAACTACCCTCGTTCAGACTTTCCAAGAGGTTACCATTTATCGAGTGGATAAGTCCGAGGTCTTGGTTGTACTGTTAGTCATCACGACTCGAAACGTCATTGAGACTCTACATGATAGGCGTCTCACTTTGACTCGTTTGTCGACTCACTTGGGGTCATCAGGCGGCGGGATTGGGTGAGACCCCGATGCATGTAGGAGTCGATGCATCGTTGTCTAGGATTCACCGCTCGCAGACATGCGTGGATATCCTATGCTATCTGAGGGGATAATAGTGTATAAATCTCTGGCCAGAGTACTAGAAGTGTTTTAGGTAAATGGGTTTACCTAGTTACACTCACGATGTCACTATTCGATCTCCAAGATGTATGCATAGATATCGGATCTATAGCGACTCTCGATTTACCAATGGTCGTTGATCTGATCGGGATATATGGATTGAAAGGACCGTACCGTACGCTAACCACGACCAACTGGTTCTTGCAGGCACTATCAGTGTTACCTAGGGGATCATGGGGCGATGTTGCCAGACGCTCTTACCATGATCCGTTGGGCAAGTTCGGAATTGTGATTCCGGAGCCACAATAGTTGTGGGCCCACGGCTAGCTGTATCCCTGAACCATTGAGGGTCACACAAGTTCTGGATTCGAGATTCCCGCACGGATACTGAGCTCAATGTGTTGAGCACTCGAGGAGGATTTTGGGGAATGCGACTTCCTAAAAGTCAACAGGGGTCAAATCGTGATTTCCCGCTGTTGAGGGGCAAAACGGTCATTTTGCACCGGGGTTCTGAAAAATGGTTTTTCAGATCATGGTATTCAGTTTTGGAAACTGAGTCGATCGGTCCGATCTGATCGGTGATCGGAGTTATGATGAAGTCATGGTGATGGGGATGAACTGAATGTTCATCCGTTGGACCCGGGCCCGTTGGGCCGGTCCAAGTCCATCATTAAGTCTACTTAATGTAGACTTAAGCTTCATAATAACACACAAAACTTGCAACAAACCCTAACCCTAAAGGCTCTAGTAGCCGCCGCCCCTCCTCTCTTCAAAATCCGCCGCCGCCGCCGCCGCCGCTTTGCCGGAATTTGTTCCGGCAAACTTGACGAGGAGAATCCGTCCGTGCAGATCTCGTCACGCCTTCTAGTGCAGGGTGACGAAGTAGTCTCGTATCCGGTCATGGACCGGATTGGCGATATCTACCGCAATCTACCGTGAAGAGCCGACGTTATTGTAACTACGGTTGGAGCCAGGCACAAGTGCCAGCAAGGTAGTGTTTTGAACACCCTATGAATGACATTAATTTTTTTGTATTAATCGTATTGATCGTCTCCCGGCTGTTTATTTTCTGTTCTTCCGCTGGTTCTTCCGCTGCCTCGCCGGGAGGCGTGATCCGGATCCACCGTGGTTCCCCAAACAGTGGATCAGAGCCAAGGTTCGGATCTGATCAATACAATAGTGCCATAGTGTATCTAATCTCTCAAATTTCAAATCCGAAAAAAAAATCGTTTTTTTTAAAACCGGCCGGCCGCCGCGACGCCATGCGCGCTAGCCGCGCATGGTGGCCGGCCATGGCCAGCAACCGCGCGCACTTTGTTGAGCGCTGGCCGCGCTTCGTGGCCGAGAGCTGGGCGCCGCTTCTCGCAATCGTTGCGCGATGTGGCCGGCCGCTGCTGCAAGTCGCTGGGCACAATTTTTTGCGACATGATCGGCGCACGATGGCTGGACGTCACGCACTGGTTGCGCTGCACGATGATCGCTGGGCGCGCGACGTTGCGTGGGGCCGTGCGTCGCACTTGGCACGACGTTGCGCGGCTGCTGCGCGCGAATTTCGTGGGTGGCGGCCGCCGCCGGCGGCTGACTTCCGGCGATGCTCCGGCGATGTCGTGATGGCTGATTTCTTCTAGGGTTTAGTTCGGGCCTGTCCCGGGCAGCCCATGAAGTTTTCGGGCCGAGGCCTGTCCCGGGCAGCCCATGAAGTTTTCGGGCCGATATTCGATATCGGGCCCATTTTGGTCGATTTTGAAATTTTGAGATTTTTGGGCCTAGAATTGTTTTAAGCCCAATTTGATACAATTAAAATTGCAAAATACGATTTTAATTTTGAAATATGATTTTATAAATTAAATATGATTTTGTTGATTAAAATTTGATTTTATCGACAAAATACGATTTTATCTATAAAATGCGATTTCGTAATTAAAATATGATTTTGTGGATAAATAATTAGATTATTTAATTTATTCATGTTAATTAGATTATCTACATGATTGGGATGATCGAGAGCCGTGCCCAATTTGTTAGGTGTATGCGATAGTTTTTTGTGATTCGTTTGTTGGGTTGTCGATCCGGATCCGCACCCCGGCAGGCAGCGGAAGAACAAAAATTTTGTACCGGGAGCGATCAATACGAATAATCAAACAGTTCTACGTATCAACATACATAGGGTGTTTAGCAAGTCACCTGTCTGGCACTTGTGCCTGGCTCCAACCGGTGTTTCAAGAACCCGGC
>KQ997062.1:34337-46788 GCA_001598015.1 Dorcoceras hygrometricum | reverse complement strand
CAGATAAAATAAAATGCAGATGCTATGCATGAGATGCTGGACAACAACCCAAAGACTCCAACCTGGAAAGGAAGTCAAAGCACAGCTCGAACTGCAACATAACATATGGTGGCCACTGGGTGTGTTCCAAGTGTGGTAGCTAGCCACTCGCCAGGACACAACACCTGAATACCAGATGCATCCAACAACTCAGCCTGCTGTTGCCCAACCTATGAACTGTGGTAGTTAGCCACTCGGCGCATAGGGGCTAACCAACAACTCGGCCTGCTGTTGCCCAACCTATGAACTGTGGTAGTTAGCCACTCGGCGCATAGGGGCTAACATAACCCAGCAGGGAGATGAGAGTGCGGTATTGCCGCTCGCCCTCGCAACCTGGTAAGAAACAGAACAAGAACGACGCAACAATGGAAATGCAACTGGAATGAGATGCAAATACGTGTATGCACATGCTGGACAATAATAAGCATATCAACATATGCACGACAACAATACCAACAACATGTACACAACACATAACACACGGCCATCTCATAGATCGGCAGGCTCAACAGGCAAATAATCACATAACACGCAAAGCCATCTCACAATTCATCCAAGCCGTCACCTTGCTGGAATTTACAAACTCAACCCGTACCTTAATTTCCTCAAAGAACAAAGCAACTCCCTGCCTGCACAAATCTGGCAAAACACAATACACAGATTTCAGGGAAAACAGCCAAACTCACGGCCAATTTCTCAAGAGCTCACGTCTGGAAATTCAGAGGCACAACCAGCCTTCACTCCTACCCAAATCAACTTAACAGGAAGCTTAAAACAAGATCTTAAACTAGATCGAAAGCTACCTGTACTATGAAAAACACGAACACAAACAGCAACTTCGTGCTTTCGCTCCAGCCAAATACAGCCTCTAAAACGGGTACGAGGTGAAAGAGCTTTCCAAGAGGAGTCCAACGCTACCTCAAACGTGAAAAACGGTGGCCGGAATCAACGGGGATCTACCGGAGAAGCTCACGGTAAATAGTGACAAGGGTTGAAGAAACAGTAGACGAAGTCGAGAGAATTATTTTCTAAGTATGGGATTTTGTGAAAAGAAACGAAGCCAACGCTTCTATAATAAGCGCAAGAGTTCTGCTAATTTATTCCACCGACCAAACAGCTCTCAAAGCTTCAAAATAATCAACAGATCTCTCAAAACCAACGCAGGCGCTAAAACACACTAAAATCCCCAAAACGACGTCGCATTGCACTAACGGAAGAACTGCTTACGTAAGAAAATCTGCTGAATAACGCAACGAGAGGAAAAGCACACGTCATCAAATCTGTTCGCTAAACCAGACTTCCAAAAACGACGGCGTAAAGGACTCCTCGTCACTACCAAATCTCTCAACAGCAACGCTTACGTCATCCCCACTACACCAACACGCGATGCTGACGTCATAAGATCTACCAACAGGTTTTCACCCACAACTCAAGCCAGCAATGCTTACGTCATCTACGCTAAGCAACCACGAAATGCTGACGTCATCAGGTCTGCTACCATAATTTACCAAAAGATCTCTCAACAGAAATGCTTACGTCAGCCCAACGACGACAACACACACTGCTGACGTCATGAGATCTGTCGACAGTTTTGACCAAATTTTCGAAAATCTCAAAATTTCCAGAATTGGTCCAAATGCGATTCCCAACTCCAAAATGCAACCCAAACATTCAAAATGAAATCTGAACCACCAGAAATCACTAAAAACTTGATTAATTCAACAATTAATCCTTTACACAAATTCAGGTCTCACACGTCTCACTTTGACTCGTTTGCCGACTCACTTGGGGTCATCAGGTGGCGGGATTGGGTGAGACCCCGATGCATGTAGGAGTCGATGCATCGTTGTCGAGGATTCACCGCTCGCAGACATGCGTGGATATCCTATTCACTAAAAACTTGATTAATTCAACAATTAATCCTTTACACAAATTCAGGTCTCACACGTCTCACTTTGACTCGTTTGCCGACTCACTTGGGGTCATCAGGTGGCGGGATTGGGTGAGACCCCGATGCATGTAGGAGTCGATGCATCGTTGTCGAGGATTCACCGCTCGCAGACATGCGTGGATATCCTATGCTATCTGAGGGGTTAATAGTGTATAAATCTCTGGCCAGAGTACTAGAAGTGTATTAGGTAAATGGGTTTACCTAGTTACACTCGCGATGTCACTATTCGATCTCCAAGGTGTATGCATAGCTATCGGATCTATAGCGACTCTCGATTTACCAATGGTCGTTGATCTGATCGGGATATATGGATTGAAAGGACCGTACCGTACGCTAACAACGACCAACTGGTTCTTGCAGGCACTATCAGTGTTATCTAGGGGATCATGGGGCGATGTTGCTAGATGCTCTTACCATGATCCGTTGGGCAAGTCCGGAATTGTGATTCCGGAGCCACAGTGGTTTTGGGCCCACGGCTAGCTGTATCCCTGAACCATTGAGGGTCACACAAGTACTGGATTCGAGATTCCTGCACGGATACTGAGCTCAATGTGTTGAGCACTCGAGGAGGATTTTGGGGAGTGCGACATCCTAAAAGTCAACAGGGGTCAAATCGTGATTTCCCGCTGTTGAGGGGCAAAACGGTCATTTTGCACTGGGGTTCTGAAAAATGGTTTTTCAGATCATGGTATTCAGTTTTGGAAACTGAGTCGATCGGTCCGATCTGATCGGCGATCGGAGTTATGATGAAGTCACGGTGATGGGGATGAACTGAATGTTCATCCGTTGGACCCGGGCCCGTTGGGCCTGTCCAAGTCCATCATTAAGTCTACTTAATGTAGACTTAAGCTTCATAATGACATACAACACTTAACACAAACCCTAACCCTAGCTCTAAGTGGCCGCCCCCTCTCCTCTCTCAAAAGCAGCCGCCGCCGCCGCCGCCTCTCTTGCCGGAATTTGTTCCGGCCAACTTGACGAGGAGAATCCGTCCGCGCCGATCTCGTCAGGCCTTCTAGTGCAGGCTGACGAAGGAGTCTCCCTTCCGGTCATGGACCTGATTGACTTTATCTACCGCCGCCTACCGTGAAGTGCCGGTTTCCTCGCGAAACTAGTCGGAGCCAGGCACGAGTTGCCAGAAAGGTAACCCCGAGAAACACCCTATGAATGGTCATAGCATGTTTTGTTTTGAATTGTATTGATCGTCTCCCGACATATTTTTGTTATTCCGCTGCCTCACCGGGAGGCGCGATCCGGATCCACCACGGTTCCCCAACAGCATACGCAATCATGTACCCGTTCTGCATCAAAACACACCCTAAACCACTCAGAGAAGCATCGGAGCACACCACAAAACCTCCAGAACCCGATGGCAAGGCCAAAACAGGAGCAGTAGTCAACTTCTCCTTCAGCATCTGGAAACTCAACTCGCGCTCATCAGTCCAAACAAACTTCCTATACTTCTGGGTCAACTGAGTCATCGGCCTGGCTATCGAATAAAACTTCTCAATGAAACTCCTATAATAGCCATCCAACCCCAAGAAACTACGGATCTCGGAAACATTCCTAGGTTTCTCTCAGTTAAGAACTGGTTCGAACTTACTAGGATCCACAGAAATTCCTTGCGCTGAAATCACATGACCCAAGAAGAAAACTCTGTCCAGCCAAAATTAAAACTTGCTGAACTTGGCATACAATTTCGAGTCTCTCAGTCTCTGCAACACTAGCCTCAAGTGCTCTTTATGCTCTCTGAAACTCCTCGAATACACCAAGATGTCGTCTATGAAGACAATCACGAATCGATCGATGTACTCGATAAAGACACGATTCATCAAATCCATGAACACAGTAGGAGCATTCGTCAATCCAAACGGCATCACAAGAAACTCATAATGCCCCTATCTCGTTCGAAAAGCTGTCTTCGCTACATCAGCGTCTCTAATCCGCAAGTGATGATAGCCAGATCACAAATGAATCTTCGAGTACACGGCCGATCCTTGCAACTGGTCGAACAAGTCATCAATCCTCGGCAAAGGATACTTGTTCTTCACTGTCGCTTTGTTCAACTACCGAAAATCAACGCACATCCTCATAGATCCATCTTTCTTCTTCACAAACAGAATTGGAGCTCCCCAAGGCGACATATTCGGTCTAATGAAGCCTTTCTCAAGAAGATCTCTCAACTGATCCTTGAGTTCTTTCAATTATGCTGGCGCCAAGCGATACGGAGCTCCAGAAATCGAGGCTGTACCAGGCACCAACTCAATACTGAAGTCGATCTCTCTTCTCGGAGGAAATCCAGGAATCTTGTCTGGAAACACATCTGGGAACTCTTGAGCAATCGGAACCTCACTCAACTGCACTCTCGACTCACGGGAAACATCTAGGGCATAGATCATAAACCCTGAATTCTCCAGCGACAACAAACTAAACATCTCCTTGGCGGACACCATAGGAATCTTAGGTCGCGAATCAGCACCATAGAACTCCCATTTCTCTCCAGATCAAGGCCTAAACCTCACCACACCATGTAAACAATCAACGGTCGCTCTATTCTCAGTCAGCACATCCATACCCAAGATACAATCAAAATCTCGGATTCCCAAAACAATCAGATTGGTCATCAAAACATGCTCATCAATTCTAATCAAGCAATTCAACACCACCTCTCGGGACAACAGATTCACACCCACAGGGGTGGACACGGAGACAACATCACACAGTGGGGAAGAACTCAACCCACGATCATACACAAACAACTCAGAAATGAAGGAGTGTGATGCTCCAGTGTCAATCAAAACTCGTGCAGGAAAATCAAAGATAAGGCATGTACCTTGAATCACTCCCGTAGGTATCTCAGCAGCATGCTCTCTCATCAAGGCATTCGCTTGAGCCTGCTGTGGTCCCGGAAAATAAGGTCTCGAAGGTACTCCAAACCTAGATGGCTCACGAGGTTGGAATCTTGAACGTTGGGACGGAACAAAAGGCTGTTGTCGCTGCGAAGAACCACCAGCGGAACCTCCGCACTGTCCACAAAACGCACCACCAGAACTACTGCCACCAGAACTCACAGAACCAGAGGAACTCGAATGCGCCTTCTTCTTAAACTGTTTGCCTCGTGGCTTGAACCTCTGACGATTCGATTGCTGCAACCCCTGAGGAGACTGAAACGATTGCGACACATCTTGCACCAGTTGAAAAGAGCACCCCACCGATGGCTGAACCGGAGCCTGTGCCTCCAAAAAACTCTCCTCAATATCTACAGCCCTATCCACGGCCTCAGCATACGTCGCAGGTGAACCAGAAAACACCATCCGGAACAAGTCAGGCCTCAAACCCTTCAGAAACTTGTTCCTCTTAGTTCTCTCTTGGTTAGCTACATGGGGAACATACACCAATAGCGAAGAGAACTGTTTGGCATACTCGGACACCTTTATATTCCCTTGCTTCAGGTTGTCGAACTCTCGCTCATGATTGTTGTAGTAGGACTCTGGGGTATAATCCTGTCGAAAAGCTGCACAGAAGCTCTCCCAAGTAATCATAGCCCCACTCTCACGCAAGATACGGGAAGTACCTCTCCACCAGCGCTGCGCGCTATCTCTCAACTGCAACACCGCTTGCTTCAATCTCTTCTCAGGAGCGTACTCCAAAGTATCAATCAAATCTTCCATCTGAACTAGCCAACCCTCGGCCATCAAACCTCCTTCAGCACCCACGAACGTACGGGGATTCGTCCGCTGAAACCTCGCTAAGACTTACTCCATCTCGCCAATCTATCTCGTCACATCCTCAACCTCTGCCTGTCTCTCTCGATGACGCAAAGGGATGTTCTGTTGAATGCCCTCATCACTATCCGAGGCCCTAGACTCCTCAGCGGAACGTCTAGAAGTCCTACCTCTACCTATCCTCGGCGGCATATAATCAAATATCAAGGTAAGAACTAACAGCAGACAATCACAGAGACAAGTAAGATAATCACATAAGTCACAGATTCAATCAAAATCAAACCCAAACTCTGTGCCTAGACTCGAGTATGATCAAAGGAAAGTGAGCTTATCCCAGTTTAAGCTCTGATACCAAAAGTGTCAGGCCCCGTGCTAATTAACAATAATTAATAGCACAATTAAGCACATAAACGCGGAAGCATAAAATAGGAATAAAATTTTCGAAATAAAGTTGGTCCTGAACCAATTCATATCTTCAAAATATTCATAATTAAAATACGATTTAGATCCAAACTCATACAATAACAGGTAATCACAAATCAAATCAACAACGATCCCCCGAATACATATAACCTCAGGGCATCCCCTGGATCAATACATAATATAATAACTGGGACTTCAAGGAAATGGGGATCGACCAGTTGGGTTTCCAGTCTGTTCAGCTTGGTTACCTGAAGATCCTGCAAATGGGCAACGTAGACCCAAACAACACAAAAGCAGAAAAAGAATACGAGGTCAAGCCTCAGTACGAATGAGCACTAATATAACAGCAAATCATAAACATGCAGTATTCTAAGTCATGAATGCATGTGGCTGTCAAGGAAAATCGGTCATCCAGGCCTGCTAATCAGCTGGCAGTAATCTCAATCGAGCCTCTATACCCGCACAGTGTATCAACCGGGTAAATCATTGGTCCGTGATCTTCAGGCCCGTCAGCCATCACAGCTCGGTGGTTTTCAGACACAACTGATCAGTTGGTCACCACTCCGATGATAGTGTTGTACCTTTCAGGCATGACACATCTGTCTCCCGGTCACAACGTGGCTCTATCTCAGGTTCTCAATCGATCAAAGGCTCAATATGTATGCATGAATGCCATGAAATTCAAATCTGATTTCAACATGCATATAATACGCAAACAGCATATATCAATTCAATCAAGCTGTCACGTAATCACAGAGAATCACATAGCACAGATTTCATGCCTCAAATACTAGCATGCTATGTCCAAGCTGTTAACAAAAGCTCAACTCGTACCTTCAATTCTCAATTTCTACCTCAACAGATCTCACCAGGCACAGGAAATTTAGGCTGCTCAAAATTGCTACCTCGCTGGTCACGCCCAACACAGCAGGGACCTCCCTGGAGCTCAATTCTGTTAAGGAATCTCATATCTTAGTTCACAGCTGAATTTCTAAAGCATACTACCTACGGTCAGAACTCAAATCTGGTTCTACCTATCGAAGCAGCTTCTAACAGCTAGAACTAAGCTTAAAACAGTCGAAATCACTTACCCAAAAGCTCAAGAGAGCTGAAGAACTCTCGGGTCTAACTTGCGAAAACGTTCGAGCAACACTGCTACTTCGCGTTCCCTCTCCAACGTTGACTCAAGAAATCGAACTGGTACCAATAGAAAGAGCTACTCAAGACGATCTCAATGCCACCAGTCTCGGTCCAAACAACGGCGAAAATCGACGGCAATTTATCGGAGAAGGGTTCGAATGAAGAGTAACTATCGAGGGTTTACTAGAGAAAACGATGAGAAATATCGGGTTCAAAAATACGCTAAGTGTTGGGCAGCACTTGGTATATAAATCTTCGAACCACTGCTGTTCTAAGCAATTCTGATCTCTGCTTATACTAAGGCAAAAGACTTCTCAAAGCTGACTACAGCTTTCGCTCACTGCTGATACAAATAAAATGTCTAAACACTCTACTAACTCATATAGCAAACGACGTCGCACCAACTAATCAAAACGACGTAGCATAACTTCAACAGTTGCAACAGATCTCTCACCCTCGCTAGCAACATCTGAATAGCGCTAACAACCAGCGGTCAACTCAGCTATTGACTAACACCCGACAACTTCTCACGCTCATGCGCTAACGCTAACAGCTGCCTCTAACCACATTCACTGCTGTGTTGACTAGCGCTGACATATGTTCGTGCCACTACTGAATACCAACATCTGAATCATACCACTGCTAAGTACTCACTTATGAATACTCTCAATTTCCCGCGCAAAGATGCTGCTGGCCTATCTTCTTCCCAGCGATGATCCTCACGTCTGAAATACTACTGGAATCATTTTCCGATAGGAAAATGCAACTGCTGGACTCCAAATTCAACGCAGATCTCACTCGACCACCAACCTATCACTGCTGATCACTTTACATCTAAATCTGAGCACCTAGAAATCACAATTTCCGTGACAAATCTTAATCCAAAAGCTGATTAGCCATTAAATCATACTTAACAGGTTTCTAGTCCTCACATCTTCCCTGTTCTTAATGTACTCTTAGGTTATAGTTTACAAATACTATTACGAGCTGTTATAGGGAAGGTTGGAATACTCTATTCGTTACATCTATGAATGTTGAAAGCACATTCGTTAAACCGAAGGGCATCACTAAAACTCATAAGGTAAATCGCACGTTCTGGAAGCTTTGTAAACGTCGACTTCTTTAATATTCTGCTGATGATATCCAGATTGGAGATCTACCTTAGAAATTATAGCTGCACCTAGTAACTAATCAAACATATGATCGATCCTAGGGAGAGGATACATATTTTTTATAGTTAACTTATTCAACTCCCTAAAGTCAGTGGGTAAATGCATACTATCGTCTCTCTTCTTGAAAAACAGCATTGAGGCTCCTGAAGGTGAAGCTCTAGGACGAAAAACCTTTGTCTGGTAGAGTTTGAATTTGATCCATAACTCTTTCACCATTGTAGGTGCATTTCTAGACGGTTGCTTAGATATAGGAGCAGCTCTAGGTACTAAGTCAATTGCAAATTCTAGCTCTTGATATGATGGCAGACCAGCTATGTTTCCCGGAAACACGTCTGCAAAAACTCATTCACTACTTTAACATCTAGAATCTCTGGTTTCTTATCTTCTATTAATGATAATGCACTATCTAAAAATCCTTGATATTCCTTCCTCAGATAGGTCTATGCTCTTAAAGCTGATATCAGCTTAGGGGTTCTATCGATGCTATCAGCTTGGAACTGAATGGGTTTCTGTTGGACGGTTTAACATCTATCATTCTTTTCTTAAACTCAATAACAACTCCATACTTAGTTAACCAATCCATTCCCAACATTGAATCGAACTCATGTTTATATTATAAATCTGCATACACGAAATACCCCTGCAGCTTAAGCTCTATGTCGTGAATATACTATTGGTTAACAAACTTTCTACCGATGAGACGTTGACAATCACCTATCACTAATAAATCAGGTTAGATAGGTAGTTTCTTATAAAAAATTTCAGATACAAAAGAATGGGTTGTACCAGAATCTAACAAGGCTATGGTAGGCATACTGACGACAATAGTTTTACCTGAACTACCGTAGATTCTGGTTGAGCCTAATCTATTGCCATTACATAGGAACTACTAGTGATCAATTGATTCTACTGCTGAGGATTCCTAGACATGTGGCCTGAGCTACCACATTTGTAACACATGTTTTGGCCAACTTGTCGTGGGCCAGCATGATTCTATTGACAGATTGGGCAAAATTGCCTCTTGTCTAACTGAATGATTGCGTTGATCAGTTGGGGTTATAGATGTATTTGTCCCTGAATCCTCCTCTGGTTGTCGTTGGGTCTCTAAGCTTGCTTCTGGTCCTTATGTTGAAAGTCTTGACGTCTTTGATCTCGCTCTTCTCCTATCTCTTTCGAATCCTTCTCAGCTCGCAGGGCTTTATTAACTGCTTCTCTGTAATCTGTTGGTTCAGCTAGCCTAACGTCATGTTTCAACGTCGGCCGTAATCCATCAACAAGGTGACGGAGCTTCTCCTCCGCACCTCTTCCTATCAGAGGAACAAAGAACATACTCTTTTGAACTTACGCATGTAATCTCTCACTAGAATCTCCCTCTGTCTCAAAGTTATAAATTCGCTCTTCAGCTCAGAGCGCACATCTTGCTCTATCCTGATCAGCCAATTGTAAATATTCTGAAAATTACTTCCAAGGACTTGATCCAGATTTCAGCTACAAGTGGATCACTAGTACCTGAAAACACTTGGGGACTTTGACGTCTAAAACGTTCTTGAGGGTCCTCATGACGATCTGTTCACTGGCCATTTCCTTGACTCGACTGATCAACCAACCGTTCCAACAGCTGAACCATGCTAGCTAAAACACGATTACTACCCACCTGATTCACCATCCTCTTCTATACTATCTCTTCTCCCTCTATCTCTTCATGATATATATCTATACTAATAGCACAAATCCACCACAAGACTATCATGAAAGAATACTGTATTCTAGAACATGGACATAAAACTCACAGGTTAATTGAAACGGCTGGCGAGAACTTTCTAAGTCTGGAAGAAGTGTTTATCTGAAAGATCATTCTCTGATACCAATTGTAAGGACCAACTTCTTGGAACTGAAATTATAATAAGTTTGGGGTTTGAATTGAATGATACTCAAAATTTGTAATGACAGGAAATCGTGTTTACGTGGAAATGAGTGCATAACTAGGGAAAATTTTTATTTTAGAAAATTATATGCTATTTTCTGTGATTTATTGTTAGTTTTATTGCTTCATGATATGTATGTATGTTTTTAGTCTGTTTTATTTCCGGACGCATGGACAAGACTAGGGACGACCGAGATGAAAATTATTCGAGTTTTTTTAAGGCCTTTAGATTTTTTTAGAGCAAATTTATTATTTTTAAGCAGCAATTTCCGAAAATTGGGGTTATTATGATTATTATTAAGCGGAACCCGTTTTTCGTCTATACGGACTGTTTTAAAGGACTTTCCTATATTTTTAAAATTTAGGAGGACACATATTACGAAAATTTGGAGTTTTAAAAGCTTGATTTTGAATGTAATCAACATTTTAAGTGGGTGGAGGGTAGGATAGGAAAATTCTTTGATTTTCTTAATTAAGCCATTTGGAGGGGTCATTTTTGTCATCACTTTTTTCACAACCCTAGCTCTAGCCTCCTCCTCCCTTCTCCCCCACCATTCACGTCACCTCCCCTCTCCATAGCTCGAGATTTCTTCAAGTTTTGGAGATTCTAGGTGGTCTTGTCCCGATATCGCGTCATCCGTTTCGGTAACTCGCAGATATTCATTATTCTCCAACAAAAGCATGTGATATATTCCTTTTTTCTCACAATTTAAGCTATATTAAACTGTTTTAATGAATTATGGTATGTTTTCATGTGAATTCTTGAGATCTATGTTTATAACGCCCCAAAATCCTTAGGACCATATTTATGCATTTCATAAATCATATGGGCCATTTTGGCAATTTTTAATTATCATGTATCTGCTGAATTGTTCATTCCAGCAGGTAAGATTGCGCTACAGCTGATTCCAGCAGGTAACTCCAAGCAGCAATGCACGAGCTAATTTATAAATCGATTGGAAAATGTTTTAAGGAGGTGAAATGATTTCTTTAAAAGAAGGTTTGGTGTTTTACAAATTAAAACAATATGGAGGGAATTTTACTAACTTTTAGGAATGTGTCATGCTTGATTTCACAAGTAGCTTGCCACTAATCCCTTTCATATAAATACTTGTTTCTAAAGTAAGATTTGTATCATTTGCAAAGAAAAGTTTTAAAGTGTTCTTCAAAGAAATTTCCAAAAGAATTTGTGTGTTGCTCAAAAGGGTGTGTTTTAATGGATCTGTTTGCCTGTTTATTTTTGAAATGTTTAAAGTTCATGTTTGAAATGATTTAGACATGATAAGGAAAGAAAGATGGGTTCGAAAATGATGTTTTTGATGTTTATGATGCTTCCAGTATGATTTCCAGAAAGTTATGATGTTTAAAAGATACTGAGGATCGGAATTCACTTCCAGAAAAGTTATGAATGTTCTTCTCGAAATAGCAGTAATATTAGAATTTGATAACTGTGAAATCGGTAGCTGCTGGTTGAATCATTGGTATGGTTTGATAGGCAGCAGCTGATGACATTGTTGTTGTTCTGATATTACAAACGTCGAGTTATGTCCCAGCAGCTGTTTCTACTTGTTAAGATTCAGCAGCTGTATTGATATGATGTTTATGAATGTTTTCCTCTCTGTTGTAATATCAGGATTTGATGATTTGTGTAATCAGCAGTGCTAGTTAGATCAGTATAAAGTCTGGTTTAATAGGCAACGGCTGGTGGCGCGATCGTTGTTTTGATGTTACAAGCGTTTTTCATAAAAATTCAGCAGAGGCACTGTTCATCAGCAGATGCGTCTTCCTTTATTTAGTATCAGCAGTTGCATTCCTTTGATAAGGAATCAGCAGCTGCATTGTGATTTTTAATTCAGCAGTTGCTTTAATCTCAAGTACTGTTTATTCCAGCTGGTACTAGTCTCGTGACTGGTACTATTCACTTATATAATCGTGTTAGCACTTTTCCTTGCGACTGATTGATGTGCTAACGACGTCGTTCCATTTAGTTATACAAAGATCAGCAGGTAGTTTTGTATTTCGTCTGTGATCACCTCAACGACATCGTTTCCACTTTATACAAAGATCAGCAGATAGT
>KQ997062.1:6215-23651 GCA_001598015.1 Dorcoceras hygrometricum | reverse complement strand
GAAGCAAAGCAAATGTTTTAAAAGATGGAACCCGATGTTTTACAGAAATGTTTAAAGAAAGATTGTTAAGGAACGAAGTTTTAGATTAAGTCATTTTGATCAAAGTGCAACACGGACCAAATAGAACTTATATGCCATGATCAACTGAAAATGAAATTGAAAGAAATGAGGAACTGGGCTATCTTCCCCTGTTTCTGCCATTGAAATGTTTAAATGAACTGTTTATGAAAAAAACAGTGTTTATGGAAGTTCCTTAACATATGCATTGTACAGATGTCTGCCTGCGTTTTATGAAATTGTTATTACTCAGATTTTACTTGCTGAGCCTTTAGGCTCACTAGCTTTTAAAATGGTGCAGGTACGACAGCTGATGGAGGAACAGCAGGTGGAACTTGAATCAGCAGATGGGTGGCGTTGTGTTTATTCAAGGCCTACGTTTTCCGTGTCATAGTTGTATTGTTTTGGTTAGGTTGTGCTGTATTAAATCAGTAGCAATGGTTGTATATTTATCTCAAATAACAGCTGTTGTAAACCGCAATTGCAAAGTTATATGAAATACCCTGTTTTCCGCATATGTTTTAGCAGTAGCGTGCAAAGTTGAGTATCTGCTGATCTTCGAAATTGTATGGTGTTTTGTTTCCTGTTGGTTATAAGGAATACAGCTTATAACAAATTATCTTTTAGCCCTTCTGTTATTCGAAAATTTTGTTTACCCCAATTCTCGTGGCCCCGTTGGGTATGGGTGTCACAATGTTAGTCGTTTTCGGATCACGCATGCATCATGAATTTCTAACTCATCTTTGCATTTCTCTTGTGATGTCTCGGTCGAGGAGGCTTATTAGGGCTGGTGCTCGATTCATGGTGGTCCTAGGGTGGTCTAGTAGGGGTCCATGGATGAGGGAAGAGGGCTGGATCATGGCTGAACCAAGAGGATGACGCAATGGCCACTCTACCGTGCACCGTGCGACACTCCTTCTTTTTGTGTCTCGTTCGAGCCTTGTGGCCGACGGCTTGAACCAGGGCTAGGTCAAGTGGGATCGGCTGGACCTGGGGGTGGTCCAGGGGGTGGGGCTCCGACCATCGGCGGCCGGAGCTGGACGGCCAAAGGGGAGAAAGGGAACTGATCGCGTGCGTGCATAGGTGTGTCCGTGAGCGGGTAGGGTTTCTCTTTACATGGGCCGGTTCGGCTTCAGCGATTTGATGGGTTCGGTCGGACCGTGTTGGTTAGTCGAGGGTCGAGACAAAATATTTTAAGTTTGGTCCGACTTATTTTATTTCTGGACCGGGTATTTTAATTTTAAAGTATAGGGTCCAATTTTAAGATTATTTGGTCAAACCTTTTAAAGTCAAAATATATTTGTCAAACTTTTAATTAATTTGTACCTAATACTTATTTTAAGTTTTAAAGTCAAAATTGGTCAATGGGTCTTTTATTTAGTCAAATTTTAATGCTTGAGTTTAAAGAGAAGTGTTGAGCATTTTATTAATTTTATGGTTAAATTCTAAGCCCTATTGGGTCAAGTCATGTTTAGGGTTGGATGTCAATTTTAAAATTAAGTCTAGGCTTTTGGGCTTAAAACTAGTGGGTCAGGCACCTGAACCAGTCTTTGACCTGAGTAGAAAATGTAGATGCTCGTGAATATATATTTAATTATATATGTAGTATTTTATGTATACGAATATGAAAATATTTTAAATGAATAAATTAAATATATATTGTCGGGCTAAGCCTTTTTTAATTACATGTTTTATGAAATGCACGCATCATGAAAATTTATGAAATGTTAAAGGCATTTTTTAAAAGAAAAAAAGAGGGATTGAAGTAATATGTGGCAAGATATACGATGAGGGGATCCAGGATGTCGGGCCCGGTGAACCTCTGTTAATATATAATGATAGACGATGAGCGGATCTGGGAGACCAATCCAAGTGAACCTCTGTTAATGTGATGATGATGTAGGTCGGGTGAAACTGGCCGTCACGTACGTTGATTTATGATTGATCGATCGATGACGATATGTCATGCCTTATTATGTATGCTATACGATGACGATATGTTACGACTGATGTATGAATCATTTTTTACGATCATTCATGCATGCATGTTTCGAATGTTATTTTACTATACGTACATGCTTGCATGAGATTTTATTGTATATACTTTATTATTATCAGATAGAGCATGTTGGGCCTTTAGGCTCACTAGGTTTAAATGGTGTAGGTGATGATCCTGTGGATTTTATGCAGACCGGCGGTGAGGATCTCTGAGCGCCCGTCGCAGCTGTTGCCCCATGACCACTATAACGTCTTCATTTTATGTTTTGAAACAGTTTCAGATATTTTCTTTTTAGTTTTAATTCAATTTTTCCACACTTTTATTTACTCTGACTTTTTTTTACGGAAAAAGGAATGATGTGATTTTGAGATATTTACCCTATTTATTTTTTAAAGAAATGTTGAGAAAAATGTTTTAAAGGGGACGAGCCATACTTATAAAGATTTTTTATTCCGCACTTTATTTTTAAAAAAGTTCTAGAGTCTGGTTCGTTACAGTTGGTATCAGAGCCAGGTTCTGGTGGTGCACTAGCCTGCTGTGTGGAGCTCGGAAGTCGCTCTGCCAGTCTGTAAGTTTTAAGAGTTTTACGATGCATGTTTATTTTCACATGATGCATGTTCTATTTGTTAGAGTAGGTGCCCAACTAGCCAACTTGTGGCGTGTGGGTTCTTGTTGAGTCTATGTAAAACGATCTTTATTTATGAAATTCGTATTCTTTTCTGGCATTCTTTATCGTCATTATTTTATAATGTTAACAATTGTGTTGGATAAAGACCTGGAATGCATCATAGTGTATGTTAGATGTGATAGTGGATATGATGGCTATCATGAAACACATCTAATAGTCACTGTGTATTCTAAACTCGTTCCTAGTCGATTGGGCCATCAAAATGAGGATAAGGCCGCCCGAGTTTGATACTAGCATCTGCGATGTGAAGTACCACGTTTCATTGGTAGGGAACATTGTGATGTTCTGAGTATGCAGATGGATAGTGACCTAATGATCTATCGAACTACCCTCGTTCGGACTTTCCAAGTGGTTACCATTTTTCGAGTGGATTAAGTCCGAGGTCTTGGTTATACAGATTAGCCCTTATTACTCGAAACGTCATTGAGACTCTACATGATAGGTGCCTCACTTTGACCCGTTTATCGACTCAGTTTGGGTCATCAGGTGGAAGGGTTGGGTGAGGTCCCGATGCATGTAGGAGTCGATGCTTCGTTGTCGAGGATTCACTGCTCGCCATTGTGAGTGGATATCCTATGCTATCTGAGGAGATAATAGTGTGAAAAATCTCTGGCCAGAGTACTAGATGTGTTTTAGGTAAATGAGTTTATCTAGTAACACATGCGATGTTACTATTTTATCTCCAAGATGTATGCATGGTTGTTGGATCTCTAGCGACTCTCGATTTACCAATGGTCGTTGATCTGATCGGGATATTTGTGTTGAAAGGACCATACTACGCTAACCATGACCGACTGGTTCTTGCAGGCACTATCAGTGATACCTAGGGGATCATGGGGCGATGTTGCTAGACGCTTTACCATGATCTGATGGGTTAGTCCGAAAATGTGGTTTCGGAGTCACAAATGTTGTGAGCCCTGCGATGTTACTATTTTATCTCCAAGATGTATGCATGGTTGTTGGATCTCTAGCGACTCTCGATTTACCAATGGTCGTTGATCTGATCGGGATATTTGTGTTGAAAGGACCATACTACGCTAACCATGACCGACTGGTTCTTGCAGGCACTATCAGTGATACCTAGGGGATCATGGGGCGATGTTGCTAGACGCTTTACCATGATCTGATGGGTTAGTCCGAAAATGTGGTTTCGGAGTCACAAATGTTGTGAGCCCACGGATAGCTGTATCCCTGAACTATTGAGGGTCACACAAGTACTGGTTTCTCAATTCTCGTACGGATATTAAGCTCAACTTGTTGAGTATAGTAGGAGGAAGGATTGAAGTGCGACTTCCTAAAATTAAATAGGGTCAAAATGCAATTTCCCTAAGTTTTGACTAGTTTGACTATCCTTAAAGCTTACAGGGGCCAAACTGCTATTTCGGATTAGGTGATCCAAAAATTGTTTTCACATCATAATGCTCAGTTTTGTAAACTGTGTAGATCGGTCCGATCTGATCGTCGATCGGGATTATGATGGAGCCACAGTGATGGACTTGAAACCAATGTTCACCCTGGGCCTGGGCCCGACCCAAGCCCATTAAGCTGGTTCAAGCCCATGGAAAATCTATAAATAGAGGTCCTGGGGTATTCATTTGAGATGTACCAAAAGCTCTTCAGCTTATATTTTTCTTTCCTCTCCTCTCCTTCCCCGCAGCCGCCGTCGCCGCTGCCGCCGACGCCGCCGTCGGAAATCTCATTCTGACCGTTCCGGTGAGGAGATTCCGTCCGTGAAATCTTCGTCTAGTTTTCTAGTGCAGACCGGCGAAGGAATTGGGATTCCGGTCGTGGACCGGATTAGGAGGCCAAAACCGCCAACCGTTGAAGTGCCGATTTCCTCGTGAAATTGGTCGGAGCCAGGCACCTAGACGCCAGCAAGGTATCATTCTAAACATCCTATGTATGTTTATGAATTGTTTTACAGGTGTATTGACCGTTCCCGGGCTCCAAAATTTTAAATCTTCCGCTGCGCCTCGGGAGCAGGATCCGGATCCGCCGCTGCACCAACACTATTTTCAGCATTAATTTTACTTCAGGAGTTTTAGAGTTGGACGCTTTGTCATGCACTTAGATTTACGTGGTAAGGTTTTGGTGTACCAGTATGCCTCCCAGACGCGACAGAAGCCAGCAGGATGATGCTACGCCTCCTCCTCCTCCCCCACCTCCTCATTTGACACCCTACGAGAGGGCTAGTGTGGATATGCTAGCCGGGATCACCTGGTGTGAGGACTAGAAATTGCTAATTTGGTAATTTATTAGTTAATCAGATCTGGGTGAGGATTAGCTAATACAGAAGTTAACCATCGGGTTTTCAGATTTGAAGGAATTGGTTTTTCTGTTGGTGATTTTCGGATTCTCAGATTTGGTATATAACGAATCATATTTGAGTAAGATCTGGGTGTCCAGATCTGTTCCTCACGTGTACGAGTGAGTTGTCGTGAGCGGGAAGCGAAATGATGCCGTTTTGGATTACCCGGGTATACGCGGGTTGAGTATTAGTGATACGATGTAGTTTCGGGCACTAGTCAGATCTGGTATTGCGAGGGGAAACAGATTTGGTTAGCGAAGAGAAGCCAATTGTTAGTCAACGGTACTGTGTGGATCGGTCCAGTTCATGAGTTTGGAGTAGACCGGTGCGGTTTGAGGATTTCAGATTTGGTCAAATCTGGATGAGCGTTAGCGGGTTCGTTTTGGATTACCCGGGTATACGCGGGTTGAGTATTAGTGATACGATGTAGTTTCGGGCACTAGTCAGATCTGGTATTGCGAGGGGAAACAGATTTGGTTAGCGAAGAGAAGCCAATTGTTAGTCAACGGTACTGTGTGGATCGGTCCAGTTCATGAGTTTGGAGTAGACCGGTGCGGTTTGAGGATTTCAGATTTGGTCAAATCTGGATGAGCGTTAGCGGGTTTGAGTTCATGAGATCTTTTTAAGATCTGGAGTCAATGCAAAGTCGTTTAGAGTTAGCGAACGAGACTCTTGTGCGACGCCGTTTTGATTAGTAGCGCATGTTTAGTGTAGCGGAGACAGATTTGAGTTAGCGCTGAGATCTGGATAGCACTAAGATTTGAAATTGTCGGTGATTGACTTTCACTGTATCTTTGACTTGGGGATTTAAATATAAGTGTCGATCAACACTTAGTCGAATTTCGAACCCGATATTTGTCTTATATTCTTCCCCAAGAACCCTCGATTAGTACTGTTAATTCGAACCCTGTCAGGCCCGGTGCGCTAATCATAGATTAAATACTCATTTAATCATAATTACACGTAAGCATTATATGGGCTAAATATTTTCGTTTTGGGCCTGATCCAATTTATCAATCAAAATAAGTTCATAATCAAAATAAGGAGTTTAACTCAAAACTCACAACATAACAGGTAAACAATCAGTAGTCAATAACTATAGATCCCCAAACATAAATAAAGGCACAGGACATCCCCTGACTCAATATATCAATACATAGTTATAACTGGGACTCAAATCAAAATGAGGATCGACCAGATGAAGCTCCACTCTGTCCAACCTGGTTACCGGAAGAACCTGAAAAGGCCAACCAAGACCCAAGAAGCCCAAAAACAGGGAAATGAAACAAGGTCAAACCTCAGTACGAAGAGCACTCATAAAACAACAATCATAAAACATGCAATATTCACATTATGATATGCATGAGGATGTCAAGGAAATCGATCATCTTGGCCAACAACTCAGCTGACAAATCTCATTTGAGCCTCAAAAACCATGCACAGCCAATCAGCCGGTGGAAATCATCGGCCCGTAATTAGGTCCGTCAACCATCATAGCTCGGTGGTCTTCAGGCGCGACGACTCATCCGGCCACCACCCCGATGATAGCATTGGACCATTCAGGTGCGGCAACTCAGCCGGTCGATCACAATGCTAGCTCGACTTGGGTTATCAATCAAACATCAGGCTCAATATGTATTCATGAATGCCAGGAATATCAATTCTCACATACATAAATCAATGAACACAGAACAAGGAAACACATATAGAGGCAAGTCAAGTCTGTTCACGTAAACACCCAGATCACAGAATTCAGATCATGCTGGAATATTCACATGCTTATGCCCAAAGCTGTTTAAATAAGCCCCTCAAATCTCAGTTTCTACCTCGACAGATCACGCAGAACACAGCTCCAGCAGCCTGCTCAACTCAGCTGCTCCCCTAGCTCTTCCAGAAGTCACAGAAGATTCCCACGAGCTCAAATTCGAAAGCTCTAAAGAACCAAAGAATTGCTTCCCAAAACTCGCGAATATATTCGAACGCTGCAACTACTTCGTGCTCCCTCAACTCGTCGATATAAAGCTCCAAATTGGTATCAAACAAAATCCCTAAGAAAGGCGAGCTCAGCGCCACCAATCTTGCTCCAAACGGCGACGTAAATCGACGGCAATCGACGGAGAAAAGGGTTCGAAAGAAAAGTACTAATAGAGGGTTCTCGGGGAAGAAGTTAAGAGAAATATCGGGTTCGAAAATCGACTAAGTGTTAATCGACACTTATATTTAATTTCCCAAGTCAAAGCTACAGTGAAAGTCAATCACCGACATATTCAGATCTCAGCACCACTCAGATCTGCCTTCGCTACACTATACTAGCGCACAACCATCAAACGACGTCGTGTCACTGCAAAACGACGTAGCATAAGGGTCCCTATCAAACAACAGATCTCGCATAAAAGACCCGCTCGAAAATGTCCAGATCTGGACAAATATGAAATCATTTAAACCGAACCGATCTACACCAACTCCCGAACCGGACCGGTCCACATAGTATCGTTGACCAACACTTGACTTTCACCAAAAAGACACGGACATCTGCTTACTCTCTTTGAACAGATTTCACTACTCAAATCTGACCATAACCAAACGACACCGTCTCACTTATACTCAAAACGACATCGCTTCACTTCCATCTCAAAGCAAGTCGCTCCAACACACGAGGGACATCTCAAATCTGATTCTCGTTAGCGCTAACGCGGGAATCCTAATAACTTACCTTCTCTAGACACTCGATAGCGACCAACAGTCCACATCTGATCTGTTCTACCTCAGATCTGAATATCCAACATCACCAATAGAAAAACCAATTCATTCAAATCTGAAAACCCGATAACTAACATAGCCATTGGTTAATCCCCATCCAGATCTGATTAACCGAATAATCACAAATTAATAAACTTCTAGTCCTCACATTCTCCCCAACTTGAAAAGGATTTCGTCCTCGAAATCAACTCTCAACAACATATCAGAATCGATAAAACACTAGAAATCACCAAAATTCAGACTAAAAATCTTCCCAGCATGACTCAATGCTTAACAGAACCACAATCAAGAATACTAAGCACTCAAATCACGCAAACACAAGCTAGAAGATAACCTGGAAATCTACTGTTAATGCTCAAACAGATGAGGCCATTCCTGTCTCATATTTTCCTCAACATCCCAGGTAGCTTCCTCTCTTCCATGCTTGCTCCATTGTACCATCACCAACGGTATAGTCTTGTTCCTCAACTGATTCTCCTTCCTATCCAGAATCTGCACTTAATATTCAACTTAACTCAAGGTAGAATCCAGCTCTACTTCATGAGTCCTCAGCACATGGGACGGATCTGGCTCATATTTCCTCAACATTGACACATGAAACACATCATGCATCGCTGCTAACTCAGCAGGCAAACGTAATATGTAAGCCAAAGACCCAATCCTCTCAACAATCTCAAAGGGACCAACGAATCTAGGAGTCAATTTACCTTTAAATCTGAATCTCATCACTCTCTTGAAAGGAGAAACTTTGAGAAACACTCGATCACCAACCTCAAAATCCAAAGGTCTGCATCTTTTATTAGCATAGATGGCATGTCAATCTTGTGCAGCTCTCTACTCCTAATCAACTCAATCTGGTGTTTCATATGCTTCACAAATTCAGGAGTAGATAGCTGTTTCTCACCAATCTCTTCCCAAAATATTGGAGATCTAAACTTTCGACCATATAAAGCTTTGAATGGAGCCATCCCGATAGTCACTTGCTAGCTATTGTTATATGAAAATTCGACCAAGGACAAAGAATCTGGCCAGCTACCATTGAAATCCATTACTATTGCTCGTAGCATATCCTCGGAAATCTGTATGGTCTTCCTAGATTGGCCATCTATCTATGGGTGATAAGCAGTACTCATATCCAATCTTAAACCCATAGCTGCTTGCAAACTCTTCTAGAATTGGGAAGTAAATCTTGGATCTCTATCAGACACTATCGAAACCGGCACTCCATGCAATCTAAACACATGGTTTATATACAACTTTGCCATCTTCTTCATGAACACATCACATCATAGGGAATGAAATGGGCTGACTTGGAAAGCCTGTCAATCACCACCAAAATCGCATCGCATCCCCTATTCGATCGAGGAAAGTGCGTCACAAAATCCATGGAGATGTGCTCCCAATTACATTAAGGCACTTCTAAACTCTATAGCAAACCACCAGGTCTCATTCTTTCGGCATTGACCTGTTGGAAATTCAAACATCGTGCTACAAATCTAGAGATGTCATTCCTCATACCATCCCACCAGTAGTGAGACTTCAAGGCATGATACATCTTTTTCTCGTCCGGATGCACACTGTAACGACTACAATGGGCTTCATTCAAGATGGTCTCTTTCAAAAAAATAGGTTCGGAACCACCAATCTACCACGAAATCTCAAGCATCCATCAAAAGCAACAGAAAATCTTCCGACTGACCATTTTGGGCTTTAATATTCAACTCATGAATATACGGGTCAGTCCTCTGCGTTGCTCTAATGTCTGCAAAAACTTGTGGCTCTACTAAAAAGAATAAATCACGAAATATCGATCACTCGGCTGAAAATACCATCCAGAATTCCCCAAATCCTCATGGACTTTAGATATACTCATCGACGTCAACATCGCAGGCTGAGCTTTCCTACTCAAAGCATCCGCTACTAAGTTCATCCGCCCAGGCTGATACTGAATCTCACAGTCAAAATCTTTATGCAACTCCATCCAACGACGTTGCCTCATATTCAAATCAGACTGTGTGAAGATATATTTCAAACTCTTATGGTCCGTATACACCACGAACTGTTCACCATAAAATAATGATGCCAGTTATTCAACGCAAAAACAATGGCAGCAAACTCTAGATCATGAACCGGGTATCGCGTCTCATGGGGCTTCAACTGTCGAGACGCATAAGCTATCACTCACCCGTTCTGCATCGACACATAGCCCAAACCATTCAGAGAAGCATCAGAGCACACTAAAAAAACTCTAGAACCCGAAGGCAAAGACAACACAGGAGCATTAGTCAACTTCTCCTTGAGAAACTGGAAACTCGACTCACACTCATCAGTCCAAAAAAAATTCCTATCTTTCTGGGTCAACTGAGTCATCGGCCTAGCTATCGAAGAGAAATTTTCAATGAAATGTCTATAATAGCCAGCCAATCCTAAGAAACTACGGATCTCAGAAACATTCCTAGGTCGTTCCCAGTTAAGAACCGCTTCGACCTTACTCGGATCCACAGAAATACCTTCCGTAGATATGACATGACCCAAAAAGACCACCTTATCCAGCCAGAATTCGCACTTGCTGAATTTGGCATACAGTTGTGAGTCTCTCAGTTTCTGCAACACCAATCTCAAGTGCTCTTTATGCTCTCTGCAACTTCCCGAATACACCAGGATGTCATCTATGAAGACAATCACAAAGCGGTCGATATAATCACTAAAGAAGTGATTCATAAAATCCATGAAGACAGCAGGAGCTTTCGTCAACCCAAAAGGCATCACCAGAAATTCATAATGCCCGTATCTCGTCCTAAACGCCGTCTTCGCCACATCAGCGTCTCTAATCCGCAACTGATGATAACCAGATCGCAGATCAATCTTAGAGTACACTGCCGATCCCCGCAACTGATCAAACAAGTCATCAATCCTCGGAAAAGGATACTTGTTCTTGATAGTTGCTTTATTCAACTATCGAAAATCAACACACATCCTCATAGATCCATCCTTTTTCTTCACAAAAAGAATCGGACCTCCCCAAGGCGATATACTCGGTCTAGTGAAGCCTTTCTCCAAAAGATCACGCAACTGATCCTTGAGTTCCTTCAGCTCATCTGGCGCCAACCGATATGGATCTCTAGAAATCGGGTCTATTCCTAGCACCAACTCTATGTTGAAGTCAATATCTATTCTCGGAGGGAATATCGTCCGGAAAGACATCTGGGAACTCTCGAGCAATCGGAACATCTCTCAACTCTATCCGCGATCCTCGGGAAACATCCAAGGCATAGATCATAAACCCTGAAACTCTAGCGACAACAGGATGAACATCTCCATGGCAGACACTAGCGGGATCTTCGATCGTGAATCAACACCGTAGAAATCCCACTTCTCCCTAACTTGAGGTCTAAACCTCACCACACCATGGAAACAATCTACAGTCGCTCTATAATTGGACAACACGTCCATACCCAAGATACAATCAAAATCTCTAATCTCCAAGACAATCAGGTTAGTCACAAGCACATGCTCATCAAATCTAATCACACAATCCACAACCACCTCACGGGACCTCGACCACATACCAGCAGGAGCTGATACAGACACAACATCACACGTTGGGGTAACACTCAACCCACACTCATGCACAAACAAATCAGATATGAAGGAGTGTGATGCTCCTGTATCATATAAAACTCATGCAGGAAAATCAAAGATAGCACAAGTACCTGTAATAACTCCTTCAGTAATATCCTCCGTCTGCTCTCTCGTCAAGGCGTTCACCTGAGCTTGTTGTGGTCCCTGAAATGAGGCCTAGAAGATCCTCCGAACCTAGACGGTTCTCGTTGTTGGAAACCTGATCTTTGGGACTGAGCAAAAGGTTGCGGTCTCTGTGAAGAACCACCTGATGAACCTTGTTGCGACTGATTCTAAGACTGTACTCCCCTCGGACACACCCTAGCGAAATGTCAAGGCTGCCCACAATTATTGCAAAGACCATGAACTCCACGATGCTATGTAGTCATATGGCGACCTCCGCATTGACCACACATCACTCCTCCAGAGCCACTGCTACCAGAACTCACGGAACCAGAAGAACTCGAATTCGATCGTCTCTTGAACTGCTTCCCTCGAGGCTTAAACCTCTGACGATTCGACTTCTGCGAAGTCTGAGGAGGTTGAAAAGAAAGGCATCGCTTGCGGCACAGGCTGAAAAGTGCGTCCAGCTGGCGGCTGAACCTGAGTCTGTGCTTCCAATAGACTCTCCTCAATATCCACTGCCCTGAACACAGCCTCAGCATACGTCGCAGGAGAACCATCCAACACCATGCGGAACAATTCAGGCCTCAAAAATCTCAGAAACTTGTTCCTCTTCGTCCTCTCCTGGTTAGCCACATGGGTAACATACGACAAAAGCGAAGAAAACTGTCTAGCATACTCGGCTACTCTCAAGTTCCCTTGCTTCAGATTGTCGAACTCCCGCTCCCGGTTGTTGTAGTAGGATTCAGGGGTATACTCCTGTGAAAGGCTGCACAGAAGCTCTCCCATGAAATAAAAGTCCCACTCTCTTTCATGACTCGGGAAGTACCCTTCCACCAGCGTTGAGCATTATCCCTCAACTGCAAAACCGCTAGCTTCAGTATTCTCTCCTGAGAGTACTCCACCGCATCAAACAATTCTTCCATATGCTCTAACCAGCCTTCAGCCATCAAACCACCCTCAGCACCAGTAAACGTTGGGGGATTCATCCTATGGAACCTAGCCAGCACTAGTTCCATCTCGCCAATCTGTCTAGTCACATCGTCTACCTCTGTCTGTATAGCATGACGACGCAAAGGTATACTCTGCTGCTTAACATCCTCATCACTACCCGGAGCTCTAGACTCATCACCAGTCTACCTAGCAATTCAACTCCTACCTCTCCTCGGCGGCATCTACCAAAATCTCAGAGGTAAGTAACAAATCAAATAATCACAGAGGCAGATAATTAAAATCACAGGGTCAAACAAAATCAAAACTCAAACTCTGTGCCTAGACAGTGTGATGGAGAAGAAATCGAGCTTATCCCAGTTTAAGCTCTGATACCAAAAATTTCATGCCCGGTGCACTAATCGCAGATTAAATACTCATTTAATCATAACTACACCGAAGCATTCAAAATATGGGCTAAAGTTTTTTGTTTTGGGCCTGATCCAATTTATCAATCAAAATAAGTTCATAATCAAAATAAGGAGTTTAACTCAAAACTCACAACACAACAGGTAAACAATCAGTAGTTAATCAACTATATATCCCCAAACATAAATAAAGGCACAGGACATCCCCTGGCTCAATATATCAATACATAGTTATAACTGGGACTCAAAATAAAAATGAGGATCGACCAGCTGAATAAGCATGTGAATATTCCAGCATGATCTGAAAGCTGTGATCTGGGTGTTTACGTGAATAGACTTAACTTGGATGTTATGTGATTTACTTGTTCTATTTACGTTGATTTATGTATGTGAGAATTGATATTCCTGGCATTCATGCATACATATTGAGCCTGATGTTTTGTTATGTGATTTACTTGTTCTATTTACGTTGATTTATGTATGTGAGAATTGATATTCCTGGCATTCATGCATACATATTGAGCCTGATGTTTGATTGATGACACGAGTCAAGCTAGCATTGTGATCGGCCAGATGAGTTGTCGCGCCTGAAAGGTCCAATGCTATCATCGAGGTGGTGGCCGGCTGAGTCGTCGTGCCTGAAGACCACTAAGCTGTGATGGTCGACGGACCTGAAGATCATGGATCGATGATTTCCATCGGCTGATTGGTTGTGCATGGTGTTGAGGCTCAATTTAGATTTTCCAGCTGAATTGTTGGCCTATATGATCGATTATCCTTGATAGCCTCATGCATATCATGATGTGAATATTGCATGTTTTATGGATTGTTGTTTTATGAGTGCTCTTCGTACTGATGTTTGACCTCTTTTCCTTTCCCTGTTTTTGGGCTGCTTGGGTCTTGGTTGGCCTTTGCAAGTTCTTCAGGTAACCAGGCTGGACAGAGTGGAGCTTCAGCTGGTCGATCCCCATTTTGATTTGAGTCCCAGTTATAACTATGTATTGATATATTGAGTCAGGGGATGTCCTGTGCCTTTATTTATGTTTAGGAATATGTAGTTGATTGATTACTTATTGTTTACCTGTTATGTTGTTGAGTTTTGAGTTAAAATCCTTATTTCGACCATGTGGTATTTTGATATGATATTTTGGATCAGGCCCGATTTGAAAAATATTTAAGTCCTGATTTCATGCTTCCATATTATTTGGAGTAACTGAGTAATTAATATATGTATTAGCGCACCTGGAATAACATTTTGGTATCAGAGATTAAATTGGGATAAGCTCGTTTCCTTTTCGTCACACTTGAGTCTAGGCACAGAGTTTGAGTTTTTGTTTCTGATTGACTCTGTGACTTCTGTGTTTTCTGTGATGATACCTGCCTCTATGTTGTATCTTCTTGTGAGTTCTTACCTTGAGTTTTTATAGATGTCGTCGAGCAGAGGTAGAGGTAAAACCACTAGGTGGACTGTTGAGGAATCTAGGGCTCTTGAGAGCGATGAGGATGTTGCCCAACCGAGTGAACCCTTGCGTAGTCAGGCTCGACAGACAGAGATGGAGGATGTGATGAGACAGATTGGCGAGATGGAGCTAGTTCTGGCTAGGTTCCAAAGGACGAATCCACCTACGGTCATTGGCGGTGAAGGTGGTCTGATGGCTGTGTTGGGGAACCGTGGCGGATCCAGATCACGCCTCCCGGCGAGGCAGCGGAAGAACAAAATTTGGGCCGGGAGACGATCAATACAATTCTAAATCTAACAATCTATGAACAATTCATAGGGTGTTTTGATGATTACCTTGCTGGCAACTCGTGCTTGGCTCCGACCAGTTTCGCGAGGAAACCGGCACTTCACGGTAGGCGGCGGTAGATTACGACAATCAGGTCCAAGATCGGAAACGATCTCCCTCCGATCAGCCTGCACTAGAATACTGAAGGATTTTATCGCCAACAGATTCTCCTCGAAAAGTTGGCCGGAGCAAGTCCGGCGAAGGAGACAAGCGGCGGCGGCGGCGGCGTGAGGAGAGGAAGGGAGGCGGCGGCTTTTAGATGCTAGGGTTAGGGTTAAGAGTTGTTATGATTAATGTCTCCTAAGTCTACATTAAGTAGACAAGCAATAGATTTGGACCGGCCCAATGGGCCGGGTCCAACGGATGAACATTCGGTTCATCCCTATCACCGTGACTTCATCGTAACTCCGATCGCCGATCAGATCGGACCGATCGACTCAGTTTCCAAAACTGAATACTATGATCTGAAAAACCATTTTTCAGAACCCCAGTGCAAAATGACCGTTTTGCCCCTCAACAGCGGGAAATCACGATTTGACCCCTGTTGACTTTTAGGAAGTCGCACTTCCAAAATCCTCCTCCTATGCTCAACACATTGAGCTCAGTATCCGTGCGGGAATCTCGAATCCAGTACTTGTGTGACCCTAAATGGTTCAGGGATACAGCTAGCCGTGGGCACACAACCATTGTGGCTCCGGAATCACAATTCCGGACTTGCCCAACGGATCATGGTAAGAGCGTCTAGCAACATCGCCCCATGATCCCCTAGGTATCACTTATAGTGCCTGCAAGAACCAGTTGGTCGTGGTTAGCGTACAGTACGGTCCTTTCAATCCTATATCCCGATAAGATCAACGACCATTGGTAAATCGAGAGTCGCTAAAGATCCGATAGCTATGCATACATCTTGGAGATCGAATAGTGACATCGCGAGTGTAACTAGGTAAACTCATTTACCTAAAACACTTCTAGTACTATGGCCACAGATTTATACACTATTATCCCCTCAGATAGCATAGGATATCCACGCATGTCTGCGAGCGGTGAATCCTCGACAACGATGCATCGACTCCTACATGCATCGGGGTCTCACCCAATCCCGCCGCCTGATGACCCCAAGTGAGTCGGCAAACGAGTCAAAGTGAGACGCCTATCATGTAGAGTCTCAATGACGTTTCGAGTCGTGAGGACTAATCAGTACAACCAAGACCTCGAACTTATCCACTCAACAAATGGTAACTACTTGGAAAGTCCGAACGAGGGTAGTTCGATAGATCACCAGGTCACTATCTATCTGCATGCTCAGAACATCACAATGTTCCTTACCAATGAAACATGGTACTTCGCATCGCAGATACTAGTCTCTAGCTCGGGCGGCCTTATCCTCATTTTGACGGCCCAATCGACTAGGAACTTGTTCAGAATACACAGTGACTATTAGATGTGTTTCATGATAGTCGTCATACCCACTATCACATCTAACATACACTATAGTGCATTCTAGGTCTTTACTCAACGCAATTTTTAATCATTATACAACACAATGAAAGTAAAGAATGCCATATAAGTAAATGCGAATATCATATATAAAGATTGTTTCATACAAGAGTCTATAAACCCACACGCCACAAGTTGGCTAGTTGGGCATCTACTCTAACAATCTCTCACTTGCCCTAAAGCCAACTACTCATCAGACGCAGTCCCATTGTTTTGCGATGTTTCTCAAACAACGGTCCTGGCAAGGGCTTTGTAAGTGGATCAGCAACGTTGTCCGCAGAGGCGACTCTCTCAACTTCTATGTCACCCCTAGCCACAATATCCGGGATTATGTGGTATTTCCTCAGTATGTGTTTGGATCTTTGGTGAGACCTAGGATCCTTTGCTTGCGCAACGGCACCCGTGTTGTCACAGTACACCGGGACTGGACCAACTCCATTAGGAATGACGCCCAACTCTTGGACGAAATTCCTTATCCAAACTGACTCCTTAGCAGCATCTGATGCTGCGATGTACTCAGCCTCAATGGTTGAATCCGCGATGGTGTCTTGCTTGGAACTCTTCCAAGAGACAGCACCACCATTGAGAATGAATACAAATCAAGAGGTAGACTTCGAATCATCCACGTCACACTGGAAGCTAGAATCTGTTGGATCTGATTTTACAGATCCTAATTAAGTTTTGAATTACACAAAACCTATTGTTGTTACTCTAACAATTCTACTCTAAGTGCGCAGATTTCAGGTTGAAGAATAAGTTCAGCAGTTAGTTCACAATATATGTTCAATAGTTGGTTTGGTGCTTTCATGGATCGAGAGCTGGATTAGCAATGGAGACGTCCAAAGCTGATTCACCTGTTCGTAATCAGGCGTAGGCCAAAGTTAAATCAGCTGGAGCATAATAATTTAGCAGATGATGAAGATCAGCTGCAAGCGCTAAAGAGCAAAGTGAACTAGCTGGTACGTGAATAGAGAGCTCGCTGAAGATTCAGTTCCAGATGATGAAGATCAGCTGGAGGCGCAAGATTGGAAGCAATTATAAGTACTGCTGATGAATCTATCAGTAGTCGCGTTTATAAGTACTGTTAATGAATCTATTAACAGTCGCCTTTCAAGAAGCTGGATGATTAGCGAGATGATGAAGATCAGCTGGATCGAAGAGAAGTAGCGAGATGATGAAGATCAGCTGGAGCGTAAAGTGTAGATGACATCAGCAGTGACGTCATCATTCAGCAGAAG
>KQ997059.1:4469-15354 GCA_001598015.1 Dorcoceras hygrometricum | reverse complement strand
TGTCAGGCCCCGTGCTAATTACTAACAATTAACACATAATACACGCACAAACACGGAAGCTTAAAATCAGGGCTTAAAAATTTTTCGAAATACAATGGGCCTGAACTTCAAATCATACATTCAAAATATTCAATACTCAAAATATGAGTTAACTCAAACGCATGCAACAAGTAACCACCTGATATCAATTCAAAATACAGATCCCCAAATACATGATAACACGGGGCATCCCTCGGTTCAATACATATCCTAAATAAACTGGGACTCAGGGACGCGGGGATCGACCAGCTGAACTTCCACTCTGCCCAGCTAGGTTACCTGAAACTCCTGCAAATGGGCAACGCAGACCCAAACAACAAAAGCAGGAAAACAAGTACGAGGTCAAGCCTCAGTACGAAGAGCTATCAAAGCAGATAAACATGCAACATGCTATAAGTCAATGCTATGAATGCATGAGGGCTGCCAAGGAAATCAGTCGACTAGGCCAGTGTATCAACCGGCAAAAATCAAATCAAATCGCCTCTATACCACGGTGTATCAACCGGGAAATCATCGGTCTGTGATCATCGAGACCCGTCGGTCGTCACAGCCCAGTGGTAGCCTCTCAAATCCGGCAACACCACTCCGATGATAGCGTTGGACTGGTACACAACATATCTGTTGGCCTGCTCCAACGTGGCTAGGGTCATCAATCAAATCTGTCAAGGCCCAATATGTATGCATGTATGTCAATCTATATCATTTCTCAATGCATACAATTTATGATACATGAAACAGGAACATAATTCAATCAATTCAAGTCAATTCAATATTCCAGATTTCACGTAAGTCACATAACAGGCATCTCACGAATTCATAGCCTGAAATATAACACGTTCATGCGCTAACTGCTAAGGGCTGCTCAAATTCGTACCTCAAATTATTCAAAATACCTTAACCGGTGTCACAAGCAATGGCCAGCAACCAACTCAAGTTCACGGCCCTTTAAACTTCACGGCAAAGCGCAACCAAAAATCCGGGAAACTGAATCTGTACAAGGTAGCTAAAATCTTAGCTCAAATCTAGCATTCTCTCTCAAATACCTACGGCCAGTGCTAACCTCAAGCTCCAAGTATCTACGCAGGTATTAACACAAGAAAACAGAGCTCAAATCAACGAAAGCAAGCTCACCCAAAAGCTGGAAACGCACGGCGCAACCTACTGTCCAAACTCAGCAGCTTTGCGCTCTCGCCTCAGCTCAAAACTGTAACGACCCTCTTTTTCTTGGCGGAATAATCATAAGTTTTGGGGTTCAATTGAACGACACCGAAAGTTATAAACGTTGTAGAATGGATCGCTACTAACTATCTGGGTTGAAACGAGTATATTGAAATGTTTCATATTCAAGGGTAAGAAATCTAGAACAAATTATGAACTGATGCGGAAATGAAGAGAACAATTATATCAATCTGCCCATAATGCATCTCGTAGTGTGATAACGTTTGGTTAAAAATGGAACAAGCTCTGAAATTTTGTTTTGATACAACTACCTCAGAATATTTAGTACAACACAAGGCATTCTCAAAAAGAAATTATAAACTTTAAACCAGAAGGAAGTAAAGAACTTCTAAGGAAAATAAACACGTTATATCAATATGCAAAACTCTTAAGAAAGCGTGCTCTGTTTTTCAAAACAAAAGATATGCATGGAAACCGAGAATTTTTAGTTAAACAGAGAATCCATTTGGTTCGCAGAAGTCATTAAAAATCTACGGTACTTGTATTCTAGCATTAAAATATCAATCCATAATAATATAAAGATCGATCATAACGTAGACTGAAATATTCAAGAATCGAATTGAAATAGCAATGTAATCCCTCAATCTCATATCTTTCTAATTGTGGACTTCTAAATGAGCTGGTCGTTACAAAAACAGCCTCCAAGGTTGGTAGTAAAAGAAAGGTCTTTTCAAGAGGTTTCCAACTCTACCAAGAACTCGAAAAACGGAGGTCGGAATCAACGGGAAATGGCGATAGAAAGAGACGGTGAACAGTAGCTATTTCGAGGGTTTCGAGTTTGAGGATAAGAAATATCAGGTCTGGAATGCTCTAAGTGTGACTCGACACTTATATTTATATCCTCTACTCAAAAAGCTACAAGGCAAGTCAACCACCGACAAAAACAGAGTCCTACAACTCAAACTATCGCAAAACAGACCTCTCAAACGCTTTCAGGGAAAACAGATCTTGCATTCAACAAATTTCCGCGCGCGCAAGCCAAAACGGCAACGTTTCAACAAACAGATCTCACGCTACATGCTAAAAGCCAACAGATCCCTGCGCTTCGACAATTCCTGCGCCCAAGTCGAAACGACGGCGTAATAGGCAAAATAGATCCCAGCGCCTAACGCACGCTAAAAACAGATCTCAGCGCAACTCCAACAGATCTCAGCACTTATACTCGCGCAAGCACCAAAACGACGTCGCATGAGCAAAACAGATCTCTCAAACGAATTCTTGCATGAGATTTACTTACGTCATCAAATGTCACCGCGCAACTCTCAAATGAACGCTATCACGTTCCTGCATAAGCTTTGCTTACGTCATCCAAGAGACCTGCTGACGTCACCGAATCCGAAATGCGAAGAACAACAAAGCATTCCCACACTAATCTCGACAACCAGATCCCTCCAAACGGCACCGTTTACTCAAATATCTCGGTGCTCTTCGAAACGCTAAGGAGGAACAGATCTCATTTAAAATTCAAACAGACCTCACCAAAGAATACACGACCAGATCTCAGGAAACCAGATTTCTCAAACAATTCGAACAGATTTCACCAAAAATCGAAATTCCAGAAATCTTAAATTCTTAATTCTCGTGACTAATCTAACTCAAAATCCGATTAATCACTAATTAGAAATCTGAATCCTCACATTCTCCCCACCTTAAGAGATTTCATCCTCGAAATCAAAGACAAACCAAGGCAGAAACAATCGAACATGCAAATCAGTACAACCAACTCATCAAATTCAAAGCAAAACCAGAAATTTACCTGGAAATCCTGCACGATCAGTGCTCAAACAGATGAGGCCAATCCTGTCTCATCTTCTCTTCCACTTCCCAGGTTGCTTCTTCTCGACCATGTTTGCTCCATTGGACCATCACCAACGGAATTATCTTGTTCCTCAGCTGTTTCTCCTTCCTATCCAAGATCTGCACCGGATATTCAACATAACTCAAGGCAGAATCCAGCTCAACTTTGTCAGTTCTCATAACATGGGAAGGATCTGGCTCATATTTTCTCAACATTGACACATGAAACACGTCATGCATCGCGGCTAACTCCTCGGGCAGCCTCAGTCTATAAGCCAATTGTCCAATCCGCTCGATAATCTCAAAGGGACCAATGAACCTGGGAGCCAATTTGCCTTTAAATCGGAATCTCATCACGCTCTTGAAAGGAGAAATCTTGAGAAAGACACGATCGCCAACCTCAAACTCCAACGGTCGACGTCTTCTATTAGCATAACTCGAGAAACGGTCTTGAGCAGCTTTCATTCTACTCCGGATCAACTCAATTTGATCCTTCATGTGCTGAACAAACTCCGGTGTAGAAAGCTGTCTCTCGCCAACTTCTTCCCAACAAATCGGGGATCTGCACTTTCGACCATACAAAGCGTCAAACGGAGCCATTCCAATAGTGACTTGGTAGCTGTTGTTATACGAAAACTCCACCAAGGAAAGCGAATCTTGCCAGCCACCGCTGAAATCCATCACTACCGCTCGCAGCATATCCTCTAAAGTCTGGATAGTTCGCTCAGACTGTCCGTCTGTCTGTGGGTGATAGGCTGTGCTCATCGCCAATCTCGAACCCATTGCTGCTTGCAGACTCTTCCAAAAGCGAGAAGTGAACCTCGGATCTCGGTCAGACACTATCGAAACCGGAACTCCATGCAATCTAACTACATGGTCGATGTACAATTTCGCCATCTTTTTCATCGAACACCTCACATCATAGGGAATGAAATGGGCTGACTTCGAAAGTCTATCAATCACAACCCAAATCGCATCGCATCCCCTACTCGATCGAGGTAGATGAGTCACGAAATCCATGGCGATGTGCTCCCAATTCCATTGGGGCACCTCCAAACTCTGCAGAAAACCACCAGGTCTCATCCTCTCAGCCTTGACTTGCTGGCAATTCAGACATCTAGCAACAACCAGAAATGTCGCTCTTCATACCTGTCCACCAATAGTGAGACTTCAAGGCATGGTACATCTTTCGCTCACCTGGATGCACACTATACCGACTACAATGTGCTTCATTCATGAGGGTCTCCTTCAAATCAATCAGGTTCGGAACTACCAATCTCCCTCTGAATCTCAAACATCCATCCGAAGCAACAGAGAAATCATCAGACTGACCTGACTGCGCCTTAATCCTCAACTCATGGATATAGGGGTCGGTCCTCTGCGCCTCCCTGATGTTCATCACAATCTGCGGTTCCACCTGAAGAGACGAAACGAAGAAATACTGATCACCCGGCTGGAATCGCCAACCAGAAGTCCTCAACTCCTCATGAACCTTCGAAATACTCAAGGACGCTAACATATCAGGCTGGGTCTTTCTGCTCAAAGCGTCGGCTACTAAGTTCACACGCCCAGGCTGATATTGAATCTCACAATCGAAGTCCTTAAGCAATTCCATCCAGCGTCGCTGCCTCATGTTCAAATCCGACTGTGTGAAGATATATTTCAGGCTCTTGTGGTCGGTGTACATCACAAATTCTTCACCATAGAGATAATGCCGCCAAATCTTCAAGGAAAACACTATCGCAGCCAATTCCAAATCATGAACCGGATACCTCGTCTCGTGAGGCTTCAGCTGTCGAGACGCATACGCTATCATGTACCCGTTCTGCATCAGAACACACCCTAAACCATTCATAGAAGCATCGGAGCACACCACGAAACCTCCGGATCCAGACGGTAGGGCCAAAACAGGAGCAATAGTCAACTTCTCCTTCAACGTCTGAAAACTGTACTCGCACTCATCAGTCCATACAAATCTCTTATCTTTCTGAGTCAACTGCGTCATAGGCCTGGCTATTGAAGAAAACTTCTCAATAAAATGCCTATAGTAGCCGGCCAACCCCAAGAAACTACGGATCTCTGAAACGTTTCGAGGTCTCTCCCAGTTCAGAACTGCTTCGACCTTGCTAGGATCCACCGAAATCCCTTGTTCTGAAATCACGTGACCCAAGAAGATAATCCTGTCGAGCCAAAACTCACACTTTCTGAATTTGGCATAGAGCTGCGAGTCTCTCAATCTCTGCAAAACTAGTCTCAAATGCTCCTTGTGCTCTCTCTTGCTCCTCGAGTACACCAAGATGTCATCTATGAAGATGATTACGAACCGATCGATAAACTCACTAAAGACGCGATTCATCAAATCCATAAAGACAGCGGGGGCGTTCGTCAATCCAAAAGACATGACAAGAAACTCAAAATGCCCATATCGAGTCCGGAAGGCTGTCTTTGTCACATCAGCGTCTCTAATTCGCAACTGGTGATAACCAGAGCGTAAGTCAATCTTCGAGTAAACAACTGATCCCTGCAACTGGTCAAACAAGTCATCAATCCTCGGCAGAGGATACTTGTTCTTCACCGTGGCCTTATTCAACTGTCTGAAGTTCACACACATCCTCATAGTGCCATCTTTCTTTTTCACAAATAAGATCGGAGCTCCCCAAGGCGACATGCTCGGTCTGATGAAGCCTTTCTCTAAGAGATCACTCAACTGTTCTTTCAGCTCTTTCAACTCTGCTGGCGCCAACCGGTAAGGAGCTCTAGAAATCGGAGCGGTACCGGGCACCAACTCAATACTGAAGTCGATCTCGCGGCGAGGAGGGAATCCAGGAATCTCATCTGGAAACACGTCGGGAAACTCTCGAACGACGGGGATGTCGCGCAACTCTAATCGCTGCTCCTGGGAACTGTCAAGTGCGTAGATCATGAATCCTGCATTACCTAGCGATAGCAGGCTAAACATCTCCATAGCGGACACTAGGGGAATCTTCGACCTCGAATCCGTGCCGTAGAAATCCCACCTCTCACCCGTATCAGGGCGAAACCTCACCACACCATGGAAGCAATCAACGGTAGCCTTATAGCTAGATAACACATCCATTCAAAAATACAGTCGAAATCTCTAATCCCCAACACAATCAAATTTGTCACCAAAACATGCTCATCAAACCTAATCAGGCAATCTACTACTACCTCACGGGACCACAAGTTCACACCAGCAGGAGTAGACACAGAAACAACATCACACAGTGGGGAAGAACTCAACCCACGCTCAAACACAAACATTTCAGAAATGAAGGAGTGTGATGCACCAGTGTCAAACAAAACTCTCGCAGGATAATCATAAATAGAGCATGTACCTCTAATCACCATGCCCGGAGTCTCCTCAGCCTGATCTCCTGTCAAGGCATTCGCCTGCGCCTGCGGGGAATCTGAAACGGGGGTCGGGAAGCTCCTCCAAAACGCGACTGCTCACGAGGCTGAAAACTAGGTCGCTGGGACTGAGAAAAAGGCTGCTGTCGCTGAGAAGAACCACCAACGGAACCCTGCTGCGACTGACCAGTAGACCGCCCTCCAATCGAAGGACACGCTCAAGCGAAGTGTCCCGGCTGACCACAAAGGTGGCAGAGTCCTCGGACTCCTCGACACTGCGAAGTCTCATGTCTCCCTCCGCACTGATTACAGAATCCGCCTCCAGAACCGCTACCAGAACCACTGCCAGAACCAGAGCTCACGGAACCAGAAGAACTCGAATGGCCCTTCTTCTTGAATTGCTTCCCTCGAGGTCTGAACTGCTGGCGACTCGACTGCTGTGATCCCTGAGGAGACTGATACGACTGCGACACCGCCTGAGCTGGCTGAGAAGCACGCGCGGTCGTCTGATGCACTGGAGCCTCAGGATCCATCAAACTCTCCTCGATATCAACTGCATTGTTCACAGCCTCCATAAAAGTCTCCGGGGACCCAGACAGCATCATCCGATAAAGTTCAGGTCTCAAGCCCTTCAAGAACTTGTTCCTCTTCGTTCGCTCTTGGTTCGCCACAGCTGGAATGTACACTAGAAGCGCAGAAAACCGCCTCGCATACTCGGCCACACGCATATCACCCTGCTTCAAATTATCAAACTCACGCTCCCGACTAGCGAAGTAGGACTCTGGAGTGTATTCGCGTCGAAAAGCCTCACAGAAAGCATCCCAAGTGAGCTCCGTCCCACTATCTCGAAGCATCCTAGAAGTACTCCTCCACCAGCGTTGTGCATCATCTCGTAGCTGCAGCACTGCCAACTTCAATCTCTTTCCCGGAGCGTAATCCAGTGTATCAAATAACTCCTCCATCTGCACAAGCCACGCCTCGGCCCTAGCGCCACCCTCAGTACCGGCCAACGTCGGTGGGTTCGTCCGCTGAAATCGGGCTAAAACTAACTCCATTCCACCTATCTGCCTAGTGACGTCCTCAACCTGAGCGTCATCATCACTACCTGCTCTAGACTCCTCCTCCGAACGTCTAGTCCTCCTACCTCCTCCTCGTCTCGGCGGCATCTAAACAAGCCTAGAGGTAAGATCTCACAGCAGATAGAATAATAAAGTAGATACAAGATCACATAAGTCACAGAGGCAATCAAAATCAAATCAAAACTCTGTGCCTAGACTCGAGTGTGATCAAAAGAAATCGAGCTTATCCCAGTTTAAGCTCTGATACCAAAAATGTCAGGCCCCGTGCTAATTACTAACAATTAACACATAATACGCGCACAAACACGGAAGCTTAAAATCAGGGCTTAAAAATTTTTCGAAATACAATGGGCCTGAACTTCAAATCATACATTCAAAATATTCAATACTCAAAATATGAGTTAACTCAAACGCATGCAATAAGTAACCACCTGATATCAATTCAAAATACAGATCCCCAAATACATGATAACACGGGGCATCCCCCGGTTCAATACATATCCTAAATAAACTGGGACTCAGGGACGCGGGGATCGACCAGCTGAACTTCCACTCTGCCCAGCTAGGTTACCTGAAACTCCTGCAAATGGACAACGCAGACCCAAACAACAAAAGCAGGAAAACAAGTACGAGGTCAAGCCTCAGTACGAAGAGCTATCAAAGCAGATAAACATGCAACATGCTATAAGTCAATGCTATGAATGCATGAGGGCTGCCAAGGAAATCAGTCGACTAGGCCAGTGTATCAACCGGCAAAAATCAAATCAAATCGCCTCTATACCACGGTGTATCAACCGGGAAATCATCGGTCTGTGATCATCGAGACCCGTCGGTCGTCACAGCCCAGTGGTAGCCTCTCAAATACGGCAACACCTCTCCGATGATAGCGTTGGACTGGTACACAACATATCTGTTGGCCTGCTCCAACGTGGCTAGGGTCATCAATCAAATCTGTCAAGGCCCAATATGTATGCATGTATGCCAATCTATATCATTTCTCAATGCATACAATTTATGACACATGAAACAGGAACATAATTCAATCAATTCAAGTCAATTCAATATTCCAGATTTCAAATAAGTCACATAACAGGCATCTCACGAATTCATAGCCTGAAATATAACACGTTCATGCGCTAACTGCTAAGGGCTGCTCAAATTCGTACCTCAATTGTTCAAAATACCTTAACCGGTGTCACAAGCAACGGCCAGCAACCAACTCAAGTTCACGGCCCTTTAAACTTCACGGCAAAGCGCAACCAAAAATCCAGGAAACTGAATCTGTACAAGGTAGCTAAAATCTTAGCTCAAATCTAGCATTCTCTCTCAAATACCTATGGCCAGTGCTAACCTCAAGCTCTAAGTATCTACGCAGGTATTAACACAAGAAAACAGAGCTCAAATCAATGAAATCAAGCTCACCCAAAAGCTGGAAACGCACGGCGCAACCTACTGTCCAAACTCAGCAGCTTCGCGCTCTCGCCTCAGCTCAAAACAGCCTCCAAGGTTGGTAGGAAAAGAAAGGTATTTTCAATAGGTTTCCAACGCTACCAAGAACTCGAAAAACGGAGGTCGGAATCAACGGGAAATCGCGATAGAAAGAGACGGTGAACAGTAGCTATTTCGAGGGTTTCGAGTTTGAGAATAAGAAATATCAGGTCTGGAATGCTCTAAGTGTGACTCGACACTTATATTTATATCCTCTACTCAAAAAGCTACAAGGCAAGTCAACCACCGACAAAAACAGAGTCCTACAACTCAAACTATCGCAAAACAGACCTCTCAAACGCTTTCAGGGAAAACAGATCTCGCATTCAACAAATTTCCGCGCGCGCAAGCCAAAACGGCAACGTTTCAACTAAAACAGATCTCATGCTACATGCTAAAAGCCAACAGATCCCTGCGCTTCGACAATTCCTGCGCCCAAGTCGAAACGACGGCGTAATAGGCAAAACAGATCCCAGCGCCTAACGCACGCTAAAAACAGATCTCAGCGCAACTCCAACAGATCTCAGCGCTTATACTCGCGCAAAGCACCAAAACGACGTCGCATGAGCAAAACAGATCTCTCAAACGAATTCTTGCATGAGATTTACTTACGTCATCAAATCTCACCGCGCAACTCTCAAATGAACGCTATCACGTTCCTGCATAAGCTTTGCTTACGTCACCCAAGAGACCTGCTGACATCACCGAATCCGAAATGCGAAGAACAACAAAGCATTCCCACACTAATCTCGACAACCAGATCTCTCCAAACGGCACCGTTTACTCAAATCTCTCGGTGCTCTTCGAAACGCTAAGGAGGAACAGATCTCATTTAAAATTCAAACAGACCTCACCAAAGAATACACGACCAGATCTCAGGAAACCAGATTTCTCAAACAATTCGAACAGATTTCACCAAAAATCGAAATTTCAGAAATCTTAAATTCTTAATTCTCGTGACTAATCTAACTCAAAATCCGATTAATCACTAATTAGAAATCTGAATCCTCACATTAGGGACATTATTGCGTGCCATAATAAGCAAGAATTTAAAGAGTTGGGAAGAGTGTTTACCTTTTGTTGAGTTTGCATATAATAGGAGTGTTCACTCTACTACAGGGTTTTCTCCATTTGAGATTGTATATGGTTTTAACCCACTAACTCCTATGGATTTGTTGTCTCTTCCTATGAGTGAAAGGTTGAATTTGGATGGAAAGAAAAAGGCTGAGTATGTGAGAACTCTACATGAGAAGGTAAGAGCCAACATCGAGAAGAAGATTCAGCAATACACCAGGCAAGCCAACAAAGGAAAGAAGAAGGTTACTTTTGAGCCTGGAGACTGGGTGTGGCTGCACTTAAGGAAAGAACGGTTCCCAGAGAAGAGGCGTTCCAAACTCTTACCAAGGGGCGATGGACCATTCCAAGTGTTAGAGTGGATCAATGAAAATGCCTACAAGTTGGATCTACCCGGTGAGTATAATGTGAGTAATACACCAGGCAAGCCAACAAAGGAAAGAAGAAGGTTACTTTTGAGCCTGGAGACTGGGTGTGGCTGCACTTAAGGAAAGAACGGTTCCCAGAGAAGAGGCGTTCCAAACTCTTACCAAGGGGCGATGGACCATTCCAAGTGTTAGAGTAGATGCCCAACTAGCCAACTTGTGGCGTGTGGGTTTTCATTGACTCTTGTACAAACGATCTTTATATATGATATTCGCATTCTTTTATATGGCATTCTTTACTTTCATTATGTCCTATCCTATGCTATCTGAGGGGATAATAGTGTGCGAATCTCTGGCCAGAGTACTACAAGTGTTTTAGGTAAATTGCCTAGTTACGTTACACTCACGATGTCACTATTCGATCTCCAAGATGTA
>KQ997057.1:175085-212752 GCA_001598015.1 Dorcoceras hygrometricum | reverse complement strand
TTAAAGTTATTTCATACGCATCTAGACAGCTGAAAGACCATGAGAAAAATTATCCAACGCATGACTTGGAATTAGCAGCTGTTGTCTTTGCCCTTAAGATATGGAGGCATTACCTCTATGGGGAGAAGTGTGAGATTTTTACAGATCACAAAAGCTTGAAGTACTTCTTTACCCAGAAAGAATTGAATATGAGGCAGAGACGATGGTTGGAACTAGTTAAAGATTATGATTGCACTATCAGTTATCATCCAGGAAAAGCAAACGTAGTAGCTGATGCTCTTAGCAGGAAATCAGCAGGATTAGCGCATTTGACTGTCCAGCAGCCATTGGCAAATGAAATTGAAAGGTTTGGACTGGAAATAGTGTCCAGCAGCAACAGTAATATGATTTTAGGAGACCTATCGGTAAGATCAAATTTGTTGAATCAAATTCGAGAGGGTCAGCAGCAGGACCAGCAGTTGAAGAAATGGGTCCAGCAGGATAAAGAAAGAGGTAACAGTTTGTATTTTACAGAGGATGGACTTGTGAGGTATTTGGGCAGAGTTTGGGTACCTCAAGTGGATGATTTAAGAGCTGAACTTTTGAAAGAAGCTCATACAGCTCCATATTCAGTACATCCAGGAAGCACGAAAATGTACAAGGACCTCCAGCAGTTGTATTGGTGGCCAGGAATGAAGAGGGATGTTGCTAAATTTGTAGCTGAATGTTTAACATGTCAGCTGGTGAAGGCTGAACATCAGCGACCAGCAGGTTTGTTGAAGCCACTGCCGATCCCAGAATGGAAGTGGGAATGCATAGCGATGGATTTTGTAACTGGTTTGCCAAGGACAGTGCAAGGATATAACTCCATATGGGTTATAATTGATAGGCTCACTAAGTCTGCTCATTTCTTACCAGTTAAAACGACCTATGAGGTGAGCAGGTACGCTGAATTGTATGTTAAAGAGATAGAGAGGCTACATGGTGTTCCAATTTCCATAGTATCAGACAGAGATCCTAAGTTTACATCAGCTTTTTGGAAAAGTCTACATAAAGCTATGGGTACAAAATTGACGTTCAGCACTGCGTTTCACCCACAAACTGATGGACAATCGGAAAGGGTGATCCAAATTTTAGAAGATTTGCTCAGAGCGTGTATTGTAGATTTTTCAGCAGGATGGAATGTGAGTTTGCCGCTGGTAGAGTTTGCCTACAATAACAGTTTCCAAGCTTCGATTCAAATGGCTCCATATGAAGCTTTGTATGGCAGGAAGTGTAGAACACCACTTCACTGGGACGAAGTTGGTGAAAGAGCTGGTTTAGGACCTGATGTTGTGGAACAAACAGCAGCAGCTGTTAGAAAAATAAGAGAAAGAATGAAAACAGCTCAAAGTGGACAAAAGAGTTATGCAGATAATCAAAGAAGGGAGCTGAATTTTGAAATAGGTGATCGAGTATTTTTGAGAATAGCTCCAATGAAAGGAGTTATGCGTTTTGGAAAGAAAGGGAAGTTGAGTCCAAGGTATATTGGACCCTTCGAGATATTAGAGAAGGTAGGAACGCTCGCCTATCGACTGGCGCTGCCTCGACAAATGTCAGCAGTGCACAATGTTTTTCACGTATCAGCCTTGAGGAAATATATTCCCCACCCTTCGCATGTGCTAAGTTATGAGCCAATTCATTTAGCTCCAGATTTAAGCTATGAAGAGCGACCAGAAAGAATTCTCCTCCGAGAAGTTAGAAGATTAAGAAACCGTAGCATTCCTATGGTTAAGATAACATGGTCCAACCAGTCGGAGCGAGAAGCAACGTGGGAAACAGAAGCTGATATGCTAAGTATTTACCCATATCTATTTGGTACGTAAATTTCGAGGACGAAATTTCAATAAGGAGGGTAGAGTTGTAACGCCCCAAAATCCCTAGGACCATATTTATGCATTTCATAAATCTTATGGGCCATTTTGGCAATTTTAAATATTATGTATCTGCTGAATTGTTGATATCAGCAGGTAAGTTTGTGCTGCGGCTGATTCCAGCAGGTGACTCCAAGTAGCGATGCACGAGCTGGTTCCAAATCTATTAAAAGATGTTTTAAGGAGGTGAAATGATTTCTTTAAAAGAAGGTTTGGTGTTTTACAAATTAAAATGATATGAGGGAAATTTTACTAAATTTCAAAGGTGTGTCATGCTTGGTTTCACAAGTAGCATGCCACTAATCCCTTTCATATAAAAACCTGTCTTTAAAGTAAGATTTTCATCATTTGCAAAGAAAAGATTTAAAGTGTTCTTCAAAGAAATTTCAAGAAAAGTTCGTGCGTTGCTCAAAGGGAGGATTTCTGCAGGAATTGCTGTTGTTGCAAAGCTTCAAATAAGGCACGTAAAAGCTGATCTTTTTCTACACCATTTGAAGCATATATTGTGTTTTAATGGATCTGCTTGCCTGTATATTATTGTTATATTGAAAGTTCATGTTTGAAATGATTTAGACATGAAAAGGAAGGAAACATGGGTTCGAAAATGATGTTTTGATGTTTATAATGCTTCCAGTATGTTTTTCAGAAAGTTTATGAAGTTTGATATGTACTGAGGATTCGAATTTATTTCCATAAATGCTATGAAAGTTCTTCTTACAGTAGCTGTAATATTAGAATTTGATAACTGTGTAATTGGTAGTTGCTGGTTGAATCATTGGTATGGTTTGATAGGCAACAGCTGATGGCATCGTTGTTGTTTTGATATTACAATTGTTGAATTATGTATCCAGCAGCTGTATCTACTTGTTAAGATTCAGCAGCTGTATGGTTATAGCGTTTACGAATGTTCTTCCTGTAGTTGTAATGTCGAAATTTGATGATTTTGTAATCAGTAGTTGCTAGTTGAATCAGTATAAAGTCTGGTTAATAGGCGACGGCTGGTAGCGAAATCATTGTTTAGATATTACAAGCGTCTTTGTAAATTTCAGCAGATGCACTGTTCATCAGCAGATGCGTCTTTCTTTATTAATATCAGCAATTGTTTTCCTTTGATTAGGAATCAGCAGCTGCATTGTGATTTTGAATTCAACAGCTGTATTTCTTTTGTTAGAATTCAGAAGTTGCTATATTCGTTTTAAGTACTGTTCATTCCAGCTGGTATTAGTCTTGCGACTGGTACTATTCATTTATATACACGTGTTAGCGTTGTTTCTTGCAGTTGATCGATTAGCGTATTCCTTGCGACTGATTGACGTGCTAACGACGTCAGTTTCTTTAAGTCATAGTAAGATCAGCAGGTAGTCTTGTTATTTCATCTGCTGATCACCTCAACGACATCGTTTCACTTTATGTTTTTCTCGTGACTGGATACTTGTTGCGACTGGTTTCTATTTGTTGCGACTGGATTCTTGTTGCGACTGGTACTATTCATTTCAGCAGGTATTAGTCTTGCGACTGGTACTATTCATTTCAGCAGGTATTAGTCTTGCGACTGGTACTATTCCTTGCGACAGGTATTAGTCTTACGACTGGTACTATTCATTTCAGCAGGTATTAGTCTTACGACTGGTACTATTCATTTCAGCAGGTATTAGTCTTACGACTGGTACTATTCATTTCAGCAGGTATTAGTCTTACGACTGGTACTATTCATTTCAGCAGGTATTAGTCTTACGACTGGTACTATTCATTTCAGCAGGTATTAGTCTTACGACTGGTACTATTCATTTCAGCAGGTATTAGTCTTACGACTGGTACTATTCATTTCAGCAGGTATTAGTCTTGCGACTGGTACTATTCATTTCAGCAGGTATTAGTCTTGCGACTGGTACTATTCATTTCAGCAGGTATTAGTCTTGCGACTGGTACTATTCCTTGCGACTGGTTTTCTTTCAACCAGTTGATGGGTGGCGTTGTGTTTATCCAAGGCCTACGTTTTCCGTGTCTAAATTGTATTGTTTTGATTAGGTTGTACTGTATTAAATCAGTAGCAATGGTTGTATATTTACATCGAATAGCAGCTGTTGTAAACCGCAATTGCAAAGTTATATGAAATACTCTGTTTTCCGCCAATGTTTTAGCAGTAGCGCGCGAACTTAAGTATCTGCTGATCTTCGAATTTTGTCTTGTGATTTGTCTCTTTTGAGTTATAAGAAATGCAGCTTGTAACAATTTATCTTTTAGCCTTCTTTTATTCGAAAATTTTTGTTTACCCCAATTCTCGTGGCCCCGTTGGGTTCGGGCGTCACACCTAGACTTTACACCAGCCCTCGGCTGTGTCACTCACTTGTTTTACGCCTATGTGAGAAAGGCTATAAACACAGAGTTTAACGTCTTCGTGCTTGGACGGGATCTGATTTTGTATTGTTTGTGATTCACTCGCTAAGCAATTTCGCACATCTCTCAAAATATGAGAGTGAATCTGTGTGTGTGAGATTTTACAGTGAACGCTCAACTCTCTAAAGAATAAATCTCACACACTGGGAAAATCCTTCTACAAAAGCTGATTAGAACTCAGCAGTCGACGCTCGTAGTAAGCTCCTCTCTAATGGTGGTCGACTGCTTCATTCTTCTATTTTTCTTCCCTCTTTTTTTGCAAAGTGCTTCAATTAATCTGTCAAAATCGTCGTCTTCAACAAATCTCCTTGTATATAAAGCTTCTCTCCAAATATGGCCGTTAGACAGTAGATTCAAATCCCTTCTGCGCTTGTCAAGGCCAATTTGTCTTCTTCCCAAATTGGTGCAATCATCCTCTGTATATTGTACTATTTCCCAGAATAGTACAAATCTTGTCCCCTTAAATTAAGGCATTTGCACGACTCAATTTTAGCCATTGATTCTTTCCATTTAAGCGGTTGATTGCATCTCAACAGCTGAATGTACTCCAACAAATTGTTCAACAGCTGTTCGTGGTTATTTATACACTTCGTTCTCAACGGTCATTAAATTTCTCCAAAGGAAATAAAATCTCCTTTTTGAGTCTCTGTAATTCGTACGCCGTCAATCCTGCTCCACTACATGGTAAATATGCACATCGTCAGAGCTAATTTGTCGATTTCCATTTCTGTGCAAACACTGAATAAAGCCCTCTGAAAATGTGTACTATTTATCCAAAAGAGTACCGACGTTGTATCCTTAATTCCAGGCAATTGTACGATCATGTTGATCTTTTCCAATTTGAGTTCGATCGTATTTGAATTACTTTGCTGCTTGCGCCTGAAATTCCTTCCTAGTTGTTTATGATGTTGCGTCTGGAATATATTTGAAAGTATGCAACTGTTGATTGCCTTAACATGTGCGTTATTCCAGCGACTGAATTCTTGTATAACCCAACGACTGATTCCTAGCGCTAAGCCAAACGCTGTCGTTTTAACTTATTCAAACGACGTAGTTTGGCTATTCGCTATCACCAGGTACCAACGACTGATTATAAACCACTGTATACAACGTCTGAATACCCAACGTCTGAATGTTTGCATCTGATATCAATACAACGACTGAATCTTCACTGTAGCTAACGACTGTATATGCAAATTACTGTAGTTAGAGTCTGAATAACTTATCCACTGTAGCTTGCGACTGATTATGCTTTACACTGTAGCTGGCGACTGGATAACTGATCCACTGTAGCTTGCGTCTGAATATATAAACTCAACATCTGAATCAATATTCCATGTGTCTGAATACCTAATGACTGGTTATACACTTCACTGTAGCTAACGACTGATTCTTCGAATCACTGTAGTTGTCGTCTGAGTTGCCTGTCGACTGAATACTCAACTACTGTAGCTTGCGTCTGAATATACTGTAGCTCACTGCTGAACGTACTGTAGCTCACTGCTGAATCATTCTCTTGAAGACTTCTCCATCAGACTCCATCAGAATTCTCTGTACGCGACGCAACTAACAGCAAGTACAGCTGGACTTCTACGTAAGCATGTATGTCCACGCTGGACTCCACGTAAGGATTGCTGTCCACGTAAGCATCTCTGTTCAACTTGGCTTGTGCCTGATTACGATCAGCTGGCTCAGCTTTGGACGTCTCCATTTCTAATCCAGCCATTACGTCTAAGTTGTTGATCCAGATTTCTCAAGTCTTATTCCAGCTCTTCTTTAGATCTCTTCTGTTCAACTACTCCAACAGCTGAAATACATCTCTTCGTCGTTCCTTCGTCAGATTTCTACTGTTTACATCTGTACACTACGTAGAAATTTTAGAAACACAATAACAGATTTTGTGTAATTCAAAACTAAGATTTGGATCTGTTATCCAGATCCATCAATCTCTCCCTTTTTGATTTACACAAAACCTCAAATAACAGATGCATGATCTAACAGACCATATCTTAGTCCCTTCCGTAGTTGAAAGAGGCACACTGTTTCGTCAGCCAGCGTCCTCCCCCTCTACCGTCTGTTGCTTAAGCCATAATCTATAAAACTTTTCTGTAAAACATTTCTGTGACATTCTGAAAACATTCTTTATTCTCTTTCTTTCTTTCGTAAATATGTTTTTCTTTTCATTCTGGTACGGTTTACTGGTTTTATACTTATGATGATATTCTGGAATACTTTGAGGATTCTCTGTAATACTTACGAAGATGAAAACTTAATAAAGTCACTCGAATCTGTTCGAATGAGTTTAATAAATCTTTCGAAATGAAGCGAAAATGAACAAGGAATTCAAATCGGGAATTTCTGTATTTATCGAATAGTTTTAAACAAAAGATAGGTTGAATCTGAATCGCACATAAGTATCTCAACGAAGAAGAAAGAATTCAGATTTGATCTATTGGTCAACTCAGATGTCAACGAAATTGAAGTGAGTCATTCAGATGTCAATGGTCAACTGAAGTCAACTCAGATACGAAGCAATCAATACATCAATATCTGACCCCTCTCAGATTTGAAATAATAATTCAAATCCGAACATGTATCTTAGACACGAAACATTGCCTTAAATACAACTCAGTATAAAATCAGCTTTGAGAACCAGATTTCAGACTTAACCATTAGAACGAACATGAACAACGAATGTTTCCTTAGTCTGAAGAAATCAAAAAGATCTTCAAGAAATTCTGGGAAATAATCGAATAAGCTACTTGTAAGCTACTTCGAAGAAATTCTTAGAAAACTCAAGAAACTACTGGACAAAAATCATCAAACATTTTCTAAACACCTTTTTGAATCAAAATCACAGTAAACACATATCATCTTTATAAAACAGAGCATAGCTTTCGTTTGTTGAAGAACAATCGTAGAAAATTCTCAACTCTTTAAAACCTCATACAAACATGCAAATAGAACTGAATATATGCTTTCATGAGTGTAGCAAGAAACAGAGTTTACTTACCTGTATTCTGTAACACAGTTACAGATGAAATCCGGCAAATCACGTACGCACCGCTTGACTCCTTCGAAAAGCTTTGAAAGGTTTTTGCTCGGTTTCTTCACAGAGAGCACCGTTTTCTTTTTAGAAAGTGTTTTTGATTGAAAATGATGATGTATGATGTGGCTAACATCCTATATATATATGAATTAAAATGCGTAAGGAAGAAACACGTTTAATCAATATGTCCAAATATTTTAAAAGTGCTACTCCATTGTGAAACTTGATGCTATAAAACCGAATCATTTTTATTTAAAAAGAAGGATTCAATTGTCCTGTAAGGATCGACCAAACTGCTCCTGCAAATGCATTCTAAAATCTGAAACTTAACTCGATAAGAATGAGATCTGATTTCACGTGTTCTCAAATCTGGAATTCAACCGAAATAAAAGTTGAATAAAGTAGAATTCCAATTTAATCTCTAAATATTATAACTTTATAATTGTGGCTCTAAAAATGTCTGGGCGTTACACGAACTCTGGCATAGGGAACACAATTAGATCTGCAAAAACGGTACAACCCTGTAGCACCATCTCAAAATTACTAACGATGCAGGCGATGAAGCTTATCGATAGCGGCTGTCCGTCGTTCTTAGCCAGCATCACGATGACTACTTTAGCAGAGAGCTTGTCACTTTCAGACGTGGAGATTGTCAGAGAGTATTCAGACGTCTTTCCTGAGGATATTGCAGGAGTCCCACCGGAGCGAGAGGTGGAGTTTGCTATTGAGTTGTTGCCAGGTACCTTGAAAATCTCTAAGGCACCGTATCGTCTTGCTCCCATCGAGATGAAGGAGCTGAAGGAGCATATTCAGGATTGCTGGATAAGGGGTTTATTCGTCCGAGCGTATCCCCTTGGGGTGTACCCGTTCTATTTGTGAAGAAGAAGGATGGAGTATGCAGCTTTGCATTGATTATAGGGAGCTGAATGTACTGACTGTTAAGAATAAGTACCCGTTGCCACGAGTAGAGGATCTCTTTGACCAGTTGCAGGGAGCTTCGATTTTCTCAAAGATAGATCTGCGATCTGGATACCATCAGCTGAGGGTGAGGGAGTCTGATGTGTATAAGTCGGAATTCAGAACACGCTATGGGCATTACGAGTTCTTGGTTATGCCCTTTGGATTGACTAACGCTCCATCGGTATTCATGGATCTCATGAACCGCGTAATTCTGCCGTACCTTGACCAGTTTGTCATCGTCTTCTTCGAGGAGCAGGGAGGAACACAGCCAACATCTGCGGAATGTTTTGGGAGTACTGAGGGAGCGGAAGCTGTACGCTTGGTTGGAGAGGATGACATTTCTTGGGCACATCATTTCTAGCAGAGGTGTGGAAGTAGATCCGTCTAAGGTAGAGGCAGTGACGAAGAACGCATCTGAGATTCGCAGTTTTCTAGGGTTGGCAGGGTATTATCAAAAATTCATCAAGGTCTCTTCCTCCCTTGCAGTGCCCTTGACTGCGTTGACGAAGAAGAATGCCAAGTATATATGGAGCCCAGAATGCCAGCAGAGCTTCGATACTTTGAAGCAAGCTCTCATCTCAGCACCTGTCTTATCTATGCCATCAAAGCAAGGAGACTTCATGATTTACACTGATGCGTCTAAGCTAGGCGTAGGCGCAGTCTTGATGAATAATGACAAGGTAATAGCTTACGTCTCGAGACAGCTGAAGACGCATGAGAAGAATTATCCGACACATGATCTGGAGCTAGCAGCGGTCGTTTTTGCACTTAATATTTGGAGGCACTCTATGGGAGGAAGTGTATGTCCCCCATTCATTGGGTTGAAGTCGGAGAGAGACCAGAGATTGGACCAGAGATAGTTGAGCAGACAGCTGCCACAGTACTGAGGATCAGGGATAGGATGAGGACCGCACAGAGTAGGCAAAATATATATGCTGATCTGAGACGAAGAGAGCTGGAGTTTTCGGTAGGAGACCATGTATTCATGAAGGTAGCACCCATGAAGGGCGTGATGAGATTTGGGAAGAAAGGGAGTCTGACTCCCAGATACATAGGACCCTTCGAGATCCTCGACAGAGTGGGGACATTAGCTTATCGGGTCGCACTACCACCGAACCTGGCAGCGGTACATAACGTCTTTCACATCTCCATGCTCAGGAAGTATGTACCGAACCCCTCTCATGTGCTGAGCATTGAGCCACTACAGCTTTCTCCATAGTTGACGTTTGAGGAGCATGCTACTCGGATCTTGGGCAGACAGTACCGAAAGCTATGCAATCGGACCATTCCCATGATCAAAGTCCAGTGGCATAACCATTCGGAAGAGGAAGCTACGTGGGAAGTAGAGGCTGATATCAGGGAGCGTTACCCAGATCTATTCGGCAAGTTTTCGAATTTCGAGGACGAAATTCTTGTTAAGGGGGAGAGTATTGTAACACCCAGGAATTTCTCTACATAAATCGCATGCCTTAGTATTTATTTCTATTCATAGTATTGATTTAATTTTTATGATTATGCATTAGTATTCAATTATATGATATTATGATGAGTTCTTTTAGAATCTTTGATTTATATGGTTCGAGGCTGGATAGGGGATGACAGGAACACCGAGGTAAAAGTGGTTTTTTTCAAAAATTCATTCTCGAGATCTCATCCAATGCCTTAGAAGGTTCTTTTTTTATATAGGTGAACATTCGTGAGAATTTTCATTTTTAAAATGATTTTAAATTTTTGTAAATCATGAGGATTTTTGTAGCACTTTGATAAGGCATGATCTAGCAAATCTTATCTACTATCTTTTAACAATTTAAAAACACAAAGTTTCTCCTTTTTAGATGAGAATTTCGTGTCATATACACACACAACACATCATCATTTCAAACAAACAAAAAACAAATGAAGACAAAACCCTAAACCCCCCCTCTCAAGCCACCGCACCCTTCCCCCTTCATCCTCCATTGATTTTCAAGCTCTTATCAAGGAAAATTCAGATGTGTTCTTGGTGTCTTTCCCTCTCCTTGAGGCCTTGAAGCATTGGTTGTAAGTTATCTAAGAAGAGGCAAGTACAAGATCTCTTTTATGCACATCTCATTCATATTATGCATGACATGTGTAGATCTCTATATTTTAATGATTTGAACCTATACTTGACGTTGAAAGTGATGTATTTTCTCTGATTTTTCATAACAAGGGCTTCCTAGGGTCGGCTTCATAGCCTTGTGGTTGAAGGAGTGTGAGGCGTGACGGCTAGGGTCGAGAGCTCCATGTCAAGCGAAGGGCAGGGTTTGGTTGCATGGTTTGGTATAGGATGGCTAGGAATGAATCTAGGGGGTCACTAAGAGGCTGAGTGAGGGTCTGGTTGTGGCTTTAGGTCGAAATATTTGGGACAAGTCGAGGGCTGGTCCTAACCTCTCCCAGATGAGTCCTTGTGCACGACCAGTGAGGTTACAAGCACCTTGTAGGTTACGTAAGGAATCATTTATGAGTCTGGTTTGTTCCAGCAGATATATCGTCTAGGTAGGGTCATGTGGGTCCAAGTTTGAAGTAATTTGGTTAAGAAATGGAACTGTTATGATTTTTACGGTTTAGTCGCGCAAACTGCACCACGACGGGTCAAAAATGGTGATTTCGGGATTTTGGTCATAAGGTCAGCCTGTTGTCATGAAATTAGTAATTTGATGATTTTAATCAATTTTGATAATATTTTACTGGTTATTTCAATCAATTTATGCATTTTATTATTTTATAAAGAAATTTTATGTTGAGAATTTTCGAAAAAGTTATTGAGGTGTAATGATGTTATATTAGGTTTGAGGAAATTATTTTGAGGCAGTATGAGGTAAAAAACTAAAATGTTTTGAACAATGGGCCTTGACTGTGGAAATTTATGACGGATATTGGGCCGGAAAAGTACCTTGTGGCAATATCAACTTGACGCGTAACGGAATCCAGAAAATCACTGGGGTGCCTTACATTGACGGGACTGGATTCCAGAAAAGCACTGCATGCCTTTCCAAGCCTAGTACTATGGTTTTATAGCTTGATCAAGCGATTTGAGAATTTGACGGTTCACACTCGAGAAACGGAATTCACCCAAAAAAATGCTTGTTTTATAACACTTTAAATCATATGCATGATTTTGAGGAAAAGATTTGAGACAATTGATACTTATTTTTATCGCATTAAATGTTATAAAATAAAAAGGTTATTTGAGTACAAATATTTTAATGCATGTGAGTGTATTATGTAGTACTTGCTATCACCAATCTTGTACTTGTTGAGTCTTTAGACTCACTATGTTTGATTAGTTCAGATGACGCAGAGGCTGAGATCGAGGGGCAGGATCCTTGAGCAGACGGCAGTCCAGCATGACCCGACCCAGTGACCATTTTTATTCCGCACTATTTTGAGAAATAGATATTTATTTTGAGGTCGAGATGAACATTTGATTTTTGAGGGACAAAGTTTATTTTATTGCGCTTCTAAATTTAGATGGTGATCATTTGTTTTGAGCATATCGAATTTTGAATTATTACTATTGTTGTTTTAAATTCCCAGGATTTTGGAATGATTAAGTTTATATAGTTAGGATCATCTTGTGTATATTACCTGTTTAAAAAAAAAAATTCCTAGCTTTTATTTCTTTAGGAAATTTGCTTTTATATTTTTTAAAATCTTAGGAATAGAGAGTTAGAATGTTTTTCTCATGTGAGGTCCGGGGCTCAAAAGAGGGCGGGGAGTGATCGCCGGTGCCAAGAGATTGCACAGACAATGAGCGGTTCCTGGAAGGCTTCTAGAGGCGAAGGGGCACATGAATGAACCGATCCCACATCGGAATGAGAGGGATTACGAGACTGGGAAGTTATAGATGTAATTGAGGTTATTTGAGGAAGGCTTATCAGCTTTAATTGGTATTACTCATAGCAACAAGGTGCATATTCTCTTCGGGAGCTCATCACTTGAGAACTCTAAAGTTAAGCGTGCTTGACTTGGGATAATTTTGGGATGGGTGACCCCCTGAGAAGTTTCTCAGGGTGCGTGCGAGTGAGGACAAAACACGGGAAATACCAGTATTGGTATAGTGGGGACAGTCGAAACTGGGGCATTACAGTTGGTATCAGAGCCGACCTCTCTTAGTACGGTGTGGTTCAAGGACGAACCAAGCGGAAGCTGGTGGGCATGTGAGGTCTGGGTCTCAAAAGAGGATGGGGAGTGATCGCCGGTGCCAAGAGGTTGCACGGACAATGAGCGGCTCCTGGCAAGCTTCTAGAGGCGAAGGGGCACATGAATGAACCGATCCCACATCGGAATGAGAGGGATTACGAGACTGGGAAGTTATAGATGTAATTGAGGTTATTTGAGGAAGTCCTATCAGATTTAATTGGTACTACTCGTACCAACAAGGTGCATCTTCTTTTCGGGAGCTCATCACTTAAGAACTCCAAAATTAAGCGTGCTTGACTTGGGACAATTTTGGGAGGGGTGACCCCCTGGGAAATTTCTTAGGGTGCGTTCGAGTCACATCAGGGAAATCACGGGCGACAGGAATGTCACTAAGCTCCACGCACGAATTCGAAGATGCGTCTAGAGCATAGATCATGAATCTAGAATTCTCTAACGACAGTAGGCTATACATCTCCATAGCAGAGACCAACGGAATCTTCTATTGACAATCATGGCCGTAGAAGTTCCACTTCTCGCCAAATTGGGGCCGAAAACGCACAACGCCATGGAAACAATCCAGGTGGCCCTAAAACTAGACAACACGTCCATTCCCACTATACAATCTAAATCCCACATAACTAACCGAATCAAATTTGCTACCAACACATTCTCACCATAACCTAAGTACGCCATTCAACACAATCTCTTGGGAGAATAGGCTCACGCCGGCAGGAGTCGCAACAGAAACAATATCACACAAAAAGGTGGTATACAAACCTTGCTCAACCACAAATGCATCAGTTGTGAACGAATGTGATGCTCCAGTATCAAACAATACACGCGCTGGAAAATCAAAAATAGTACAAGTACCTGCGATCACTCCTCCAAGCATGCCCTCTGCTTGCTCCCTAGTCATGGCATTAACTTGAGCCTGCTGAGGTCCTGAGAAATGAGGCTGGGAAGACTATCCAAAATGCGAAGGATCAGGCTGCTAGAACGGCCTGTGTTGAACTTCCCCCATCCTCGGCTGCTTTCCAGGAGGAGAATGACCTTGAGAAGATCCACTGAACGACCCTGTGGTGGGGCAGCGGTGTGCTGAGATCCAGCCAAAGGACATACTCGTGCATAATGTCCATACTGCCTGCAAAGATTGCAAACACCATGAACCCCCATACACTGCGTAGAAGGGTGTCTTCCTCCACAATGACCACAGAAATTGGCCCTGGGACTGCTGCTACTCGAACTACCCGAACCAGAAGAAATAGAACCCGACTTCTTCTTAAACTGTTGGCCACGAGGCCTGAACCTATGACGTCCAGACTGTTGGGATGGTTGCTGGGGTTGCCGGGAGGACTGAGAAAATTGGGAAGGCTGCACCTCTTGAACATTGGCACGAGTACCTTGAACAACTTGTGGTCGAATCCAAGACCTACGGTTCTACAACCCTTCCTCGACATCCATCGCATTGTCCACCACATCCGCATAACTAGTAGGTGAACTGGCCAAACCAAAGAATAGAGATCTTCGTTCAGCCCTTCCAAGAATTTGTTTCTCTTCGCCCTCTCATGGCCGGACACATGAGGAACATAGGCAAGGAGAGAAAAAAACTTCCCAGCATACTCCCCCACAGACATGGTTCCCTGAACCAAGTTATCAAACTCACGCTCCCGGGCATTATTACGACTCCGGAACGTACTCCTGTCGAAACGCAGTACAAAAACTGTCCCAAGTTATCCCAACAGCAGTCTCCTCAAGAGTTCGGGAAGCACCTCTCCACCAGCGCTCCACATTCTTCCTCAACTGGAAGGTAGATAGGCTCAATCTACGCTCATCATCATAGCGTACCCGATCAAACAACCCGGTAATGTGCTGCAACCAGGACTCAGCATCGGAACTAGACTCATCTCCATTGAACGTTTGAGGATCCCTCCACTGAAACCTCGCCATAATTAGTTCCATCTCGTCTACACGGGCTGCCAACACATCCACTTCGTCATCAACCTGTCTAGCGTGTCTTTGAACGGTGACACTACGCTCCATCTTCTCATTCTGACCCTCAGATTCTCGGGATCTGCCTTCTAGCTCTACCCCTACGTCTAGGCGGCACCTAAGTAGAGACTAAGATGGTAAGATCACACAGCAAATATCACATAGTCAAGCCCACGCAGCAATCATCACAATCTAAAGTATGATCAAAAGAATTCGAGCTTATCCCAGTTTAAGCTCTGATACCAAAAATGTCAGGCCCGGTGCACAAACAGAGACAAATACACAAATCACAACCGCGGAAGCATTTAAAAAGTGGCTAAAATTTTTCGCTTTGGCCTGACTTAAAAAACATAATTTAAAAGTACAATGATACTCAAAATATTGGTTTTACAACAACCGAAAGACCAATCAACAAGAAACTAACAACACAAGCATCGAGCATCCCAAAACCATAGCATCTCAAATCAGCAATAGAACGTCAACAAGAAACATTCCCCAGTGACGACTCTATTACATAGTTATAAAATATAAATAACTGGGACACTCTATCCACCTCTCGGGGCACCACCAGCCGCGTCATCTCCACGACCAGTTGAGAAACCTGGATAACCTGAACAACACACATAAAACCAAAACAACCAGCCCCAGAGGGACAGGGGTCAAACTCTAGTACGGAGAGCAACATAAAACAGCAGGTAGATAGAACAAGTTATGAATGCTATGCGATGCATGAGAACAGGATGATTGAAGGATCCAAGAGAGTTGTACACTGCTAGACATCAGAAATAGGAGTGGTCACCGAATGTGAGAGAATGGGAGTTATCCATCCGCTCGATCACACATGGTACTAGACCAATACAGAACAGAACAGGGATGGCCGCAACATCATGTGAGAGAATGGGAGCTACCCAGCGGCTCAATCACACATAGTACCAGCACAAGCTAGAAAAAATAGGCCATAGGGCATGTGAGAGAATGGGAGCTACCCAGCCGGTCAATCACACGCACCCTGTCAACATGGGTTAGCTCAATAGCGAAAGACAACAGATCATAGGTGTTGGGGATCCGGATCCGCCCCCCGGCGAGGCAGCGGAAGAACAATGAAATACAGCCGGGAGACGATCAATACGAAAAATAGAATTCATAATTCAACATACATAGGGCGTTCAAAAACGAATACCTTGCTGGCACTTGTGCCTGGCTCCAACCGGAATTTCAAGAACCCGGCTCTTCTCGGTAGATTGCGGTAGATAATCGCCAATCCGGTCCACGACCAGAACCGAGACTCCTTCGTCAGGCTGCACTAGAAGCACTGACGAATTCTGCACGAACGGATTCTCCTCGCCGAATCGGCCGGAAACAAATTTCCGGCGAAGATCGGCGGCGGCGCGTGGGCGGCGGCGCAGTTTTCACATCCATTTGCCATATCTCATAGTCGTACCATACGGCTATGGCTAACAGTATTCTAATTGACTTGAACATTGCGACTGGCGAGAAGGTTTCATCATAGTCAACACCTTGCCTTTGAGTGTAACCTTTCGCGACCAGTCGTGCCTTGTAGGTCATTACCTTACCATCAGGCCCAAGTTTCCTCTTGTATACCCATTTGCACCCAATAGGAACGATTCCTTCGGGAGGGTTAACGAGAGTCCAAACTTGGTTTGCATGCATTGAGTCAAACTCAGACTGCATAGCTTCAAGCCACAAATTAGAATCAGCATCAGAAATTGCCTCCTTGAAAGTTCTTGGATCAGATCCAACAACTTGATCACCTTGATCATCTTCAAGGAGAAAACCATATCTCTCAGGAGCCCTAGGAATCCTTTCGGATCTCCTAGGTGCGACCATATCTGGTACTGGCTCAGTGGGTGCGGGAGATTCACTTGGTACTTCAGTTGGTTCTCGAACCTCTTCGAGTTCTACTATTTTGCCCTTTCTATCAAGTAGAAATTCCATTTCCATAAAGGTGGCATTCCTAGAGACAAACACTTTTGTCTCGCTGGGATAGTAGAAATAGTATCCAATGGAATTATTTGGATACCCAATGAAGTAGCATAAGATGGATCTCGTATCCAGCTTATCTCCGACTGTCTGCTTCACGTAAGTAGGACATCCCCAAATCCTCATAAATGAGTACTTGGGTGGTTTGCCCATCCTTATCTCATATGGAGTCTTATCCACTGCCTTGGTGTGGACATTGTTCAACAACATGACCGCTGTTTCAAGCGCATAGCCCCAAAACGAGGTCGGAAGCTCAGTGAAGCTCATCATAGATCGAACCATGTCCAACAAGGTCCGATTACGACGCTCCGCTACACCATTGAGCTGTGGTGTGGCCGGAGGGGTCCACTGTGAGAGAATCCCATTCTCTTTCAGATAATCTTGAAACTCAGTACTTAAGTATTCACCACCTCGATCAGATCGAAGTGCCTTAATACTTTTGCCTAACTGATTTTCTACTTCAGCCTTGAATTCCTTGAACCTTTCAAAGGATTCAGACTTGTACTTCATCAAGTACAAGCACCCGTACCTAGAGTAATCGTCGGTAAATGTGATGAAGTATGTGTGACCATATTTAGTACCAATACTAAACGGGCCGCACACATCAGTATGGATCAAATCCAATAGGCCTTGGGCACGTTCACCCTTGCCCTTGAAGGGTTGCTTGGTCATTTTTCCTTTCAGACAGGATTCACAAGTCGGTAGGGAGTTGATGTCTGACAGATCAAACAAGTCACTCCTAACTAGCTTGTTCATCCTAGTTAGGGAAATGTGGCCTAGCCTAGCGTGCCAAAGTTGTGCTGGGTTCAAGTTATCGTGTTTCCGTTTAATCGTTGTTGTGTGTGTTTCGACATCGCGAGTTGGAACGTCTTTTAATCTTAAGGTGTATAGATCGTTTTCGCGTTCCCCAATTCCATTAAACATTCATTCTTGTAAATATTGCAAATCGAATTAGCAAACATACAAGAATATCCATCTCTATCAAGCATAGGAATAGAAATAATGTTTTTAATTAATTTAGGAACAAATAAAACGTCTCGTAACAACAACTTAAAATTTGAAGACAGAAATAAACTAATATCTCCTATAGCTACTGCAGCAACTCTTGCTCCATTGCCAAGCCTCAAGTGGGTCTCACCCTCTCTAAGACGTCGACTTCTTGTCATCACCTGCAAATCATTGCAGATATGAGATCCACATCCGGTATCAAGTACCCAAGAAGTTGAATTTAGAGACATATTTATTTCAATATAGAACATACCTTTTGCAGTTCGCAACTGCTCGAGGTACTCCTTGCAGTTCCTCCTCCAATGCCCAGCCTTGTGGCAGTGGTGGCAAACTTCCTCGCTCTTGTTAGGCTTTGAAGCCCTTGCCTTCGGCTTCTTGGCAGACTTCTCCTCTTTCGCAGGAGCAGAACGCTTCTTGCTCTTGCGTCTGGGTCCCTTCTTCGCAGAGGAAGAAGAAACCAGAAGGAGGACGGGTTTGTCCTTCTTTATAGTCCCCTCAAACACTACAAGCATGTTCACCACCTCTTCAAGAGTGGCTTCCATCTTGTTCATGTTGAAGTTGACCACAAAGGGGTCAAATGCAGCGTATAGCAGTTATACTGAAAAGAAAACAGACATGCATTACTGACTATATAAAAATAAACGCAAAGACATAAAACAAGGTCATTTAGTTTTATGAATTACCCTCCCACTATTTTAACGATTTCACCACCCTCTAATGAAATCGAGAAAACAGGTTTCTTTAGTGGGTACACGGAGCCCAGTTAAGCGATCATGGACCCGAATAATATCAGCCATCCATGATTCCCGAAAGGTAGTTTCCGATTGCAACCGGTGCAACCTCCATGTATTCACCCACCGTCCAGTAAGGGCCCAATAATATGACGCCGTTTACTATCACGTGTCAAGACCGACCCATCAATGTTGAGTCGTGAAGGACGGTCCCTTTAATGTCCCCAATAATATGAGCCAACGTTAAAGGGAGTTCCAACCGACTCACAACAGTTGTCAATGACGTGGACAGCTTTCCGGCATACATGACCCCCTCAATAAATGAGCCGGGCCATGTATACGGGTAGCATCGACGTACACCCATTGTTGATGGAAGGTAGGGTTAATTTAAACAATTTTAAATACCCTTTTGTTTATCGAATAAACACTTATCTTGATATAAGTTTTAAATCAAATTTAAAACGAGGGATTTTATTTTTGAAAAATTTGGTCTCATGCATATTTAAATCTAATTTAAAACATGCAAACATGCGGATTCAATTACACTATATATCAACATATATAAAGTAACATTGGGATGATCGATCGCGAGAGCTATGCGGTCCCTGGTTGCCAGCCACGGACCTGGGTCCAATCCTAGGGGTAATGCAATATGCAATGCAATCCTATTACAATGCTTTCCGGTTTTACAGATCTTCGGTCTTCATTATCTTGATCGTCATCGTCCACCGTCTTCGGATGTCTCCCACTAAATCTAGTAATTTACATTAAATTTACTATGACAAATAAGGGATACATTTATCAAGGGGTGGGAACGGGCCACAAACAGGCCCACTTTAAATGATAATCAAATATATTAAAAAACCGAAATCAAATAAAACCTATTGCATACACCTAACACATTGGGCACGACTCTCGATCACCCCAATCATGCAATTAATCTAATTAACATGCATAATTAAATAATCTAATTATTTATCGTAAAATCATATTCTAATTACGAAATCGTATTTTATAATAAAATCGTATTTTGCCGATAAAACAAAATCATATTTTATTACAAAATCATATTTCATAATTAAAATCACATTTTACTAATTTTAATTGTATCAAATTAGGATTAAAGCAATTTTAGACCCAAAAACTTAAAAGTTCAAAATCGATCAAAACCGGGCTCGGCATCGCATACCGGCCCGAAACTTCACGGACTGCCCGAGACAGGCCCGAACCAAACCCTAGAAGAAATCAGACCAACCGTCACGACATCGCCGGAAACTCGCCGAAGCGGCGGCCGGCCGGCCGGCGGAGGGCGCCACCATCGAAATCGCACGACGCGAGGTTACGCGAGCGGCCGCAACATGTGCGGCGCAGTCGCGCGCCAACGTGCGCCATGGTGCGTCTACGTGCGGCGCTCCTCGAGGGTAGTTCGATAGATCACCAGGTCACTATCTATCTGCATGCTCAGAACATCACAATGTTCCCTACCAATGAAACATGGTACTTTGCATCGCAGATACTAGTCTCGAACTCGGGCGGCCTTATCCTGATTTTGACGGCCCAATCGACTAGGAACATGTTCAGAATACACTACGACTATTAGATGTGTTTCATGATAGCCGTCATACCCACTATCACATCTAACATACGCTTTAGTGCATTCTAGGTCTTTACTCAACGCAATTGTAAATCATTACACACATAACGAAAGTAAAGAATGCCATATAAGTAAATGCGTATATCATATATAATGACTGTTTGTACAAGAGTCTATAAAACCCACACGCCATAAGTTGGCTAGTTGGGCATCTACTCTAACAATAGGTTCTCACAACAGGCTGCTAGCAAGGGATCACAAGGAACAGAGCGTAACAACATGTCATGCATGTATGCATAAGAACAGCTTGCAAGATAATACGTAACAGATCAGAGGCAAGCACTAGCATAAAACCACCAGCATAGACACTGCTCAACATAACAGCACATGCTCATTTATACACAAGTCTATCTCAAAGCTGCAAATATAAGCTCACATCCGTTCCTTAGCTTCTGTGCTACAATTACCACAACAGGGGTCCCGAGTAACTCAGATCTTAAACCTGATAAGCCAACAACAAAAACTCAGGGACATTAAGCACAGAACTACGAACTGGGAGCCACCAGCTCAACCCAGTGTTAGATTAGGTGCCCAACTATCCAACTTGTGGCGTGTGGGCTTTTGCTGACTCTTTGTGTAAAACAATCTTTGTTTATGAAATTCTCATTTTATATATGGAATTCTTTATCATCATTTTATAATGTTAACAATTGTGTTGGATAAAGACCTAGAATGCACCATAGTGTATGTTAGATGTGATAGTGGATATGATGGCTATCATGAAACACATCTAATAGTCACTGTGTATTCTGAACTTGTTCCTAGTCGATTGGGCCATCAAAATGAGGATAAGGCCGCCCGAGTTTGAGACTAACATCTACGATGTGAAGTACCACGTTTCATTGGTAGGAGACATTGTGATGTTCTGAGCATGCAGATGGATGGTTTTCCTAGAGAACTATCGAGCTACCCTCGTTCGAATTCTCCAAGTGGTTACCATTTGTCGATTGGAGAGTCCGAGGTATTGGTTGTATGGATTAGTCCTTACTACTCGAAACATCATTGAGACTCTACATGATTAGTCGCCTCACTTGACTCGTTTACCGACTCCGTGAGGGTCATCAGGTGTCGAGATTGGGTGAGGTCACGAAGCATGTGGAGTCGATGCTTTGTTGTCGAGGATTCACCGCTCGCCCTAGTGCGAGGATATCCTATGCTATCTGAGGAGATAATAGTGTGAAAAATCTCTGGTCAGAGTACTCTTGTGCTTCAGTGTAAATGAGTTTACCTGGTAGCACTCGCGATGTCACTATTCTGATCTCCAAGATGTATGCATGGCTATCGAATCTTTGACGACTCTCGATTTACCAATGGTCGTTGATTCGATCGGGATATATGAGTTGAAAGGACTGTACTATACGCTAACCATGACCGACTGGTTCTTGCAGGCACTATCAGTGATACCTAGGGGATCATGGGACGATGTTGTTAGGCGCTTTACCATGGTCCGATGGGTAGATCATAAAAATGTGTTTTCTGATTCACAATGAGTTGTGAGCCCACGGCTAGCTGTATATCTATAAATATGGCATGAAGGGAGAAAGAAAAACACACAACCCCTCTCCTCCTCTCCCTCCTCCCGCCGCAGCCGCCGCCGCCACCGTCGCACTTCGCTGCGATCTTCCTGGCGAGGAGGTTCTGCTCGCGAAATATTCGTTGGGATTCTAGTGCATTCCAACGAAGGAATTGGAAACCGGTCGTGGACCTGATTAGGAGCAACCAAAGAAGTGATATTTCCATTTGAGAAATAGTAAGCCAAGCGCCTAGTCGCCAGACAGGTATATTCTAAACATCTTATGTGTCAGGCCTCGTACTCTACTCAGAATTAAACCACGCAAAACAATAGCGGAAGCATACAAAAAGTGGCTTAAAATTTTCGCTTTAGGCCTGACGGTTTAAAACATATAATTTAAAATACAATCATACTTAAAATATCCCAGTTTACAAACACTCAGTACAAGAGTACAACATTTAAAAAAATACAAATACCAGTACTACAACGGATAACACAATCCCACAAGCACAGGGCATTCCCCGGCTAACAGTACTAGTACATATATGCTATACACTAACTGGGACACTCTATCCACCTCTTGGGGCACCTCCAACTTGGTCAAAACCACGACCAGCAGAGAAACCTGGGAAACCTGAAAACACATACGTGCAACAATACACAATCCCCAGAGGGACATTGAGGTCAAACCCCAGTACGAAGAGCAATACAAACAGCATAAGGAAAGCAACAGATAAATATGCAAATGCTATGCAAGGGATCAAGGCTACAACCGAAAGCAGGGAGCCAAAGGATCGCAACAACAGCAAGATCTGATCAAAGGAAAGACAAACAGTGGCCACTGGTATACTGAGCACATGGGAGCTACCCACTCAGCACCAGTACACCATATCAGATGCTAAACAAACAACTCCACCTGCTGTTGCCCACTCATGAGATGTGGGAGCTACCCACTCCGCTCATAGCGACTAACAAACCCAGCAGGGAAATGAGGTACGGGAGTTACCCGCTCGCCTCCGAGGTATACGGGAACTACCCGCTCGTCCTCGTATACAGCATCCTGGTATTCTTCAATCAATAGAACAGGCACAGCTAGCAAAACAGAGCTCAACAGGATAATGCGTGTATGCAAATGAAACATCTGATATCATAACAATGCACAAACGATAACAGCACAGAGCATACACATCAAAGCACATAATCCATGCTCAATCCTAAGCTGTAAAAAAGCTCACATCCGTACCTCAATTCTCTGTGCAACAATTACTACAAGCAGATTGCCACAATGATGTCCCGAGCACACAGATCCACCACCTGCTCAACGGTAACACATAAAACCTCAGGGACCGAAGCACAGAAAACAGCATCTGGGAGTTACGGACTCCACCAGCGCTACCCTACCTCCATAACACAACAGAAAGCTCTAACAAGCTTAAAGGTAGGATCTAAACTTACCCCAACAAGCTAGGAGCGAAATCCGACACGTATGCTAACAGACTACACAAGGGAGATATCTTCGCACTCCTCACCAGCTTCAAGCAAACGTTCGAAAACAATATACAAACGAAGCGCCTCAGCAAGAGGAGTCCAACGCTACCACTCTCACTCTCGTCGAAGCTGCCTACCACCGGCAATCTAAAAATATAAGGTTCTATGAACAGTAGCTAGGGTATCGTCAACAAGCTAGGAGCGAAATCCGACACGTATGCTAACAGACTACACAAGGGAGATATCTTCGCACTCCTCACCAGCTTCAAGCAAACGTTCGAAAACAATATACAAACGAAGCGCCTCAGCAAGAGGAGTCCAACGCTACCACTCTCACTCTCGTCGAAGCTGCCTACCACCGGCAATCTAAAAATATAAGGTTCTATGAACAGTAGCTAGGGTATCGTGACAGAATTTGGCAATCGGGAAAATATTCTAAGTATGGAACTGGATACTCAAATCGAAGACCAAGTCCACTAATATAAGTCAAAGCTGATCACAGCTGAAGGAACAATATCCACCAACACTTAAACTATCGCAACTGATATTCCCGCTCGCAAACAGATCTTGCAACAGATCTCTCTCTAAGCCAGAACAGATCTCTACTAACTCAAACGACGTCGTAGAGAACTACTGTCGCAACTGGACACGTCACCCGCTACTTACTGCTGAACACTAACCAACATTTGTTGACAACGCACAACAGATCTCTCACACAGCTGACGCTAACGCAACTCACAACTGAGTCTTCTTCGCCAATCCAAAACGCTGTCGTTCCAACTAATCCAAACGACGACGTACTAGCACCCGCTACTGAAAGCACGCTATGTCGCCACTAAACACTAACGACAACAGATCTTGCTACAACTCATGACGTCACCACTTCTGAACGCTAACATTCAGCGATGACCCGCGCTAACTACTGAACAGATTCCGCGCCAAACTCAATTTCTCCAGAACTGTTCTAAGGGCTAAAAAAACCCGATAGCTTCTCTAAGCTCATCAACACAAAGCTGATTTCAATAAAACCGATTAATTAACTCAATTAATATCATCAGCTTTCGGGTCTCACACTATGAATGTTTGAATTATTATATAGGTGTATTGACCGTTCCCGAGCTCCTAAATTTTTAATTCTTCCGCTGCGCCTTGTGAACGGGATCCGGATCAGCCGATGCGCCAACACCCAGGTCTATCCTACCCTCAGAACAAGATAGCTGGCTCTAAACAAAGTATAAGGTAGGATCTAACACTTACTTGAAAGCACTACCTGAACGGAAGAACCAAACTACCGGAACGCAAACAGATAACACACTGTAGCTTCTTCACGTTCTTCTTCTAGCTCACCAAAGTCTCCAAAAGAGGTAGTAGTGGAAGCGTCTAGGCAAGGGGAACTCAACGCTACCAATCTTGCTACAATCAGAGTTGTCTACCGCCGACAATCGGAAGAAATAGACAACGAGGAACAGTAAGGGTTTCGCTACAGTAGAGGTATGTTTACGGGAAGATATTTTCTAAGTGTTGGAAACAATGGCGTATGTCTGGTCTAAGCCCTCTATTTAAATAACTCAAATCCTCTGAAATATGGTGAACAATAGCCACCGACAACTCAGGGCTCAAAGCTGATACCAACTCAGATCTGAGTACTACTCCAGATATGGACTCTACGCTATACAAGATTTGGATTTCTCTTCATTATCTCCAAACGACGACGCATAGGAGTCCCGCTCAAAAGGACCAGTGCCATGTTCTCTCTCTCCTAGTTGGCATATACAATCCCTCGCATACCTAAACCAGCTCGCAACCAAATTTGTTTCTCAAAACGACGTCGCATCACAACCCTCTGGACGACCAGCTCTCATTCATCCAGATCTCACCTCCGCCGGTACCCACGAACCGCATCGCTTTACACAGTACTACCATATTTATCCCTAAAATCCGGTTCCTCCAAAAACGACGTCGCTCCATTACTACTCAGACAATCCAACTTAGCGAACCCAGAATGGCTTGCGACGACCATTCTTAAACGCTCAACCAACCAGATTTGATCATTCTACGAACCAGACCAGAGCTATTTCACTCACAAACCAGCCAGCTCTTCTTATTCGGGTCTATGCCAACCCCGATTAAATATCCAAATTAATTATTACGATTCAGATCTCACAGCTGGTCCAGCCCGGGCACAATTCGATTTCGTAGTTACGGGCTAACTGTCTTCCAAATATTTTTAAAATGCACGTAATTTGAGGGCATTTGATCCTATCAATTTTAAAAATTATTAATTGACATAATGATGTCACCAAAATGACCTCTTTTGTGGAGACTATTTTATTTTAAAATATAAAATTTTATGTTTAATTTGATTGGACATTAATCGGTCCAAATGAAGATTAATATTCAATGTAATTGCACATACACTTTTGGTGATAAACATATGATATTTATCGCTAATAATAGCCGAAAAGAAGATTATTATTTGACATGATATATCAGTGTTTGATTGCCCCAGTAGGATATCCCTTGCAAGTTAATAATTTTGTCCAAAGATAAAATATTAATGGAGCGCCTGATTTTCTGTTATGGGACTTACATATTTATTTTATTGATCATTTTACTGGGATATGTTGAGCATGTATTATAGCATTACTTCTTTTTTGTTCTCTATTCAGATTTATTTCCTACTAATATCAGTGTCAAGATCAATTCAATTCCTTTGTTAAATGACTCAAACTTCAAATCATGGCAAGAGAATCTGCTTGTTATAGGATCGAATCACATAGCGCCCAATACATTTTAAGAAAGATAGAGTGCCATGCGCGATTATTTGGAGCTGCAATAGCTCCTGTTTTTGAAAGGTTTGAGCACCAAGAGTATATCGGGTCTGGTCTGATAAAACCATGCATGAGTAACCCAAAGTACACTCTTAAAATTGAAAGTAAGTTAAAATCAGTTCTGAAAACATGTATGCAGAAAGCGATAAACACATTTCACTAGATTTGTTATGGGAGTTCAAAGCCACCACTTCTACAACTCACCCTCTTCCAAACTATAAGGCTTTCCACTAAAGTTGTACAAACCCACTTAGCTGGGACTCAACACTGCTCGAGCTGAGCTCCTAAACTCCACTCTGTTCTCAACTTTGTCACTTATTTAACGTCTATGTGAGAGACTACATACACTAAGTTTAACTTCTTTGTGCCAAGAGAGAACTGATATTATCTGAATTTACATTCACTCTAATATTTTTTGCTCAGCTCTCAATATATGTGAGTGAATGTATGTGTGTGTTAGGACTAATCTATTTCAGCTCGTCTCATATTTGTTGCCTCACAACTGTTGTCTTCTTCATGATCTTCAAACATTACGATGACATCTCTTGGTGGTTCATATTTTGATATTCTGTTCTAGTTTGACCAGCACTCTGTGCACACATGCAGCTTGAGAGTCTTGCGCTCTCACATTGACTCTCTTTTATTAATCAGTTCAGCTTGTATGTAAATAGCCTCTGTCCTGATGTTACCATTGGATGCAAGATCCTAGCCATTGAAAAACTTCTGTAAAGTTTCTGACTCTTGTACCTGTCGTCCTTTCATCGTACAAGATGAGGTGAGGCTATTTATTATCTTTGTACTGGCTCTCAACTGATGTAGACGTATCGGAGAAAATCAGTATGAACCACTTCAATTCAATCATTGAGTAATGCTTGTTCAAACCACTTTGTCCGTCTGAGCTGGTAGCCTGTGCTGATCTGATATGGGCTTCACGCAGATCTGTTCTTCAATTTTAAGCTCTTCTTTCTTATGTGAACTGATTTGTTGTGAAGCTCCAATCTGATCTACTTACAAAAGTACACTGCTCTTATTTGTCCGTTCTAGTTGATCCTCTTATATGTTCTAATACTCTCTCTGTACTGTTTTAGCTCAGATGAACTGAGGTGTTCTATTCTGAACTGTTTGTTTCTATTCTGTTCTAAACCGACCTCTCTTCGCATCTAATCTATTCTCATATAAGATGAGATCTGAGATTCTCTTGATCTGCTTATCTCCGTGCCGTTCTATTCTGTTCTTCTCTGTTTTATTCTAATATGCTCTGATCTGAACTTCACATCTGATCTGAACTACCCCGCTCTGTTCTGAACTGATCTCATCTGATATGATCTGCTTAAGTCAACTTATCTGAACCGATTCGGCTCTGAGCTGATTCTGTTGTTATGAATGTTCTGCTATCCCATCTCATCTCTTCTTCTTAACTGATTTCAAGTCTTCTTATACTATAAAGTTCTTCAGCTCTCAGCTCGGCTGATCCATCTGATTCAGTTCAGTCTACACACTCAATTAAACTGTTAGAAATAAAAAAATAAGTTTTGTGTTCATAAAATTAAGGTCTGATCTGTTTCACAGATCCAATACTGCTTATAGATCTCGGAGTCATGGATCTGGACCTTGCAATAAGGGTTGATTGTCCTGCTTCCCTTACTGATAAGAGTACTTATGATGAAAAGAATGAGTTTGAAAGGTGAGAGAGGTCGAATCACATGTGTATCATGATCATGAAGAAATCCATTCCATAAAACTTTAGGAGCACGATGTATAGCGACATCGCTACATCAAAAGATTTCCTACAAAATATTGAAAAAATGTTTGCCAAGAGTGAAAAGTCTGAAATTGGTATACTTTTGACAAACCTGATTTCAATGAGGTATAGGGGTAAAGGTAATATCCGGGAGTACATCAAGGAAATGTCTCATCTTACTTCAAGATTAAAAGCACTTAAGCTTGAACTCTCTGAGTGCATTTGGTTTTGATATCACTTTCAACAAAGTTTAATCAGTTCAAAGTGAGCTATAACTGTCAGTATTAGACTTGGTCTCTGAATGAGCTCATATCTCACTGTGTTCAGGAAGAGGAAAAGTTGAAGCAAGACAGGACAGAAAGTGCTCATTTTGCCTCTTACTCAAAATCGAAGGATAAAGAAAAGAAACGAAAGGATAAGGAAACTACAGATGTCAGACTGGTGCTCGTAAGACAGAAATAAGTACAAATTAACATTAAAATGTGGAAGCTTAAAAAGTGGTTAAAATTTTTCTTTTGACCTGAACATGAAATATATCTTCAAAATACCCCTGTACTCAAAATACATACTTTAACTCAAAAGCCAATAGTACAACTCACCCTACACAAGTATATATTAATACAATAGTCTAAACAGTACAAAGTCCAATAATATCACAACTACTCAGGACATCCCCTGGTAATGAATCGATACAATATACATAACTGGGACTCAACGCCTAAGGGGCTACACCAGCTTATTCACCACCCGGACCAGCTGATCTACCTGAAACACCTACAGTGGCCAAACACATGATGAAAACAGCCCCAAAGGAAAACAAATGAGGTCAAACCTCAGTATGAAGAGCAATAATAAAACCGCTATCAAATAAAATATGCAATATATCATGTCGTGCAATGCATGAGTGTTACAGCGTATTCAACGGGATTCAACGCAAATCCGTTGGCATTCAAAATCATTCAGTGGCCACAACGCATGTGGGAGTATGGGAGCTACCCGGTCGTTCTCACACGCAGTACTAGTAGCAAAAACATCCAGTCAACCCAACTGGTGCCTTTCAGCTCTTTGAGGGGTGGGAGCTACCCACTGGTCCTCATGGCGACACAAATCCCGAAGCAGGGGTTCGAGGTTATTGGAGCCAACCGGCACCTCATTTTATTTTCAAAAACAGCATACTGGTACTTTGCAACATCAAAATCGGTTCTCAATAATTCAGATTCAACATGATATGCGTGTATGAAAATCATTGCAAATAAATATTACAGCACATACAATTCAGCTCACGCTGTACAGAACGACATGATACACATAACCACAAGAAATCAGCTCAGCAACTCAGCACACAGCCACAGATACGTTCATATGCTTATCTCAAAGCTGTAAATACAAGCTCAATTCGTACCTTGCTCAGATCTTACCAAAATACCTCAACAAAGCTCATGGTTGAAACAGAATACACTCGCTGCCCAACCCATCTCTCGGCAAACAACTTAGGTCCACCAAATCAATGAAAAAACCACACGAGAGCTACAAACCTGTAAAAATATCTAAGAAATCAGCTCTGGTTCAAGCTCAAACAGCTCACGACGAAGCTCCAAAAATACGGCCAACTCATACTCAACCTCATGACTCAAACCCAGCTCAAATACTAATGCTAAGAACTTAACTAACACTAGTAGAACATTGTTACATGAACCGAAGCACAACTCGTCCGGAAACGCTAAAAGTCGAACACTTTAGCTTCTCTTTGACTTCTCTATTCCGATCGCTGTCGTCTTATAAACTGGTATGGAAATCTTGAATATAAGTTTCCAACCGTAGCACCTTCGCTCAAAGATGATTGGGCAAAATCTGGTTGTGAGACCTGAAATGTAATTAAGATTATTTTGTTGGAATTAATCGGTTTTTGGAGAATTCTGCCCAGCCTCAGGGACGTGGAGGTCAGTCTAGGGGCCGTTCTCAGCAGTTTCAGCAGCCTCGATTGGGTGAGACTCAGTTTAGGCCGTTTCAGCAGCCTGGCCCTTCGCGCTTTGGGCAGTTGTCTCAGCCTTTCTTCTCAGGACCCCAGCATGCTCAGGTTAACGCCATTACGAGGGAGCAGACCGAGGAGAAACCGAGCCGGGTGATTGGAGGTACATGTCTTGTATTTGACTTTCCTGCTCGTGTGTTGTTTGACACTGATGCATCGCATTCGTTTATTTCTGATTCGTTTATTGTTGAGCATGGTCTGTGTACCATCCCTTTATGCGATGCTGTTTCTGTTTCTACCCCTGGTGGTGTGAGCCTGTTCTCCCAGGAGGTTTTGTTAGATGGTGTGTTGCGGTTTGGTGAGCATGTTCTGTTATCGAACTTGATCCGTTTGATGCTTTGGGATTTCGATTGCATAGTTGGGATGGATGTGCTGTCCAACTATAGGGCCTCCGTGGATTGCTTCCATGGAATTGTGCGCTTTAGGCCTTTGTCTGGCGAGAAGTGGGACTTCTACGGCCAGGATTCTAGATCGAAGATTCCGTTGATCTCAGCTATGGAGATGTTTAGCTTGTTGTCTTTGGGGAATGCTGGCTTTATTATCTACGCTTTGGATGCATCTTCTTCTTCCCGCGTTCAGCTTAGCGACGTTCCCGTGGTGCGACATTTCCCGGATGTGTTTCCGGAGGAGATTCCTGGTTTCCCTCCGAGGCGAGAGATTGACTTCAGCATAGAGCTGGTGTAATGCCCGAAATTATTACATCGAAATTTAGTTCCAGACGATAGATTTTGGTGGAGCTTGATTATGAGCTCGGATTTCTTCTGGAAGTGTTGGGTGATTAAGGAACTGTGTACCATTGAATTTTGCTAAGTGTGGGAACCAGACGAAGCGACCAGACGAAGCGATTTGATAAAATCGTTCAGCAACAGGTTACTGTAGCAAAGTCAATGCGGGTCAACACTACTGTAGCTTGCGACTGGTTGAATTTAGAAATTCAGTCGAAGCGCTAGTGTTGGTTGCAGCTGGAAGCAGACGCGCGAATACAAGGATCAACGAGGAAGCGCCACGTGTTGGTTACTGTTACGCACGTGGGAACCAGCAGCAAGAGTTCTTTGTGTATCTGCTGGTTTATTGATGTGTCGACTGGTTTTGATGATGTAGGTGTGACGTCGTCATTTTGAGGTTAAACGCGAACCAGTCGAGAAATTTGGAGTCCAGCCGAGAGAGCAATGCGACATCGTTTTGACTTATGAACAGAAACCTCGATACGACATCGTTTTGCATGAATTAGCGACCAGTCGAGGGATCTAAAATCAGTTGATGGTTTGTTGTATCTGCTGGTTACTCAGTCGAGGGAACAATGCGACACCGTTTCGATTATGAAACAGGAACTCTCGATACGATATCGTTTTGGATGACTTAACAGAATCAGTCGTTGGAATAAGAGAGCGACCAGCTGCTGGTTTCTTTTAAATAGAGGTGATACCAGACGATGACACGTTACGACGTCGTTGGGATTAGTTGCAATGACATCGTTTTGTGGTAAGATGCTGCGACTGATATGATATCATTGCGACTAGATTCGTGTTGCGTCTGGGTATTATGCGAACTAAGTGTGTTGCGACTGGTTGTTGCTTCTACTTTAGCACCAAAAAATGTTACTTCCATTCGAGGGAATGACATATGATTGTTTCGAACAGCGACTGAGGAAGATAAACAACAGTTGAGAAGAGAATTGAATTGATTCTAATGCCCAGGATTGAGTTGGCCTGATTTTCGAATCCGGAGATGGTTTCGATAGATGAATATTCATGTCAAGATCGGCTATGAATCTTGATGGCATCGAACTGAAATGGAATCAATTCTGGGCCCGAAGAGATGAGATTGAATCATGCATTGCATTTTATTTCAGTTGATATACTATTATTTGTTTGCTTGATGTTATGCATACCTGTTGAATTATACTGGGAAATGTTCTCACCGAAGTCCGGCTGTTGTTTTGTTTTGTATGTGTGCATGACAACAGGAGGAAGAAACTAGTGGGGAGTAACCAAGGGTAGCGAGAGGTAACTACCTAGACGATGGGTCAGCAGCAGGAAGAATAAACACCAGCTGATAGTTTAGGTTTTTTTTGGACAGTTGTTCTTAGGTTGCTCAAGTCTGGTTTTGTATATAAGAATCAAGCATGTACTAGTAAACTTAGCTTGTACCTACCGAGGACAATGAAGTATTTTCATAAATGAATAACGTTTACGATACAAGCTGAAATCTTTAAGCTTTTGGTTGTTTGAAAAAAAAAATCTTATAAACCAGATTGGATTTAATAAACTTGTTTAGTTTAAATTAATCACCCACTGATTGAGATTAGATAATTAATTGTGAGCAGAGAGCCTCACAACAGGTGATATCAGAGCCTACTACATCATTAAGATCATTGAATTAGATGAGTGGGGGTAGATCGAGTTCTTCCTGAGTGATTAATTGATTGCATGCTTGTGTGGTATATGTCTTACTGCTTTTGAATTTATATCACCTGATTATGTGAAGAACTGGTAAAACTATGCCGAGCAGATTTGAGAATTACATGCTCTTTGAGAAGAGAATAAATAGCATGTAATGAACGAAGCATGAATCAGAACTCGATCTCCTGAAAAGCAGTACATTGATGTATGCTAATCAGAGAAGGGACTGAGATTGACGTGTTATTGATTGATGAGAAATGATGAACAAGTCTGATGTATAGATATGCCTCCTCGAAGAACAACTAAAAGACAGACAGAGCAGGGTAGTACATCGATTGATGTATTGAATGCCGCTGCTACTCCGATGGAAATTTCGTTAAAACGATTCCAGTCGTTTAAACCACCGACTTTGACAGGAACTGTAACGACCCAGACTTTTCTCAAAGAAAATTTAGAAATTTGAGGTTCGAATTGAAAGACCCAAAATTTTCGATCTTAATCAACATAAAAGTCGTTAAATATGCATCTGCTGAATTTAAGAAAGCAAAGCATCTGCTGAATATGCATCTGCTGATTTTAAGAAAGCAAAGCATCTGCTGAATATGCATCTGCTGATTTTAAGAAAGCAAAGCATCTGCTGAATATGCATCTGCTGATTTTAAGAAAGCAAAGCATCTGCTGAATATGCATCTGCTGAATTTAAGAAAGCAAAGCATCTGCTGAATATGCATCTGCTGAATTTAAGAAAGCAAAGCATCTGCTGAATATGCATCTGCTGAATTTAAGAAAGCAAAGCATCTGCTGAATATGCATCTGCTGAATTTAAGAAAGCAAAGCATCTGCTGAATATGCATCTGCTGAATTTAAGAAAGCAAAGCATCTGCTGAATATGCATCTGCTGAATTTAAGAAAGCAAAGCATCTGCTGAATATGCATCTGCTGAATTTAAGAAAGCAAAGCATCTGCTGAATATGCATCTGCTGAATTTAAGAAAGCAAAGCATCTGCTGAATATGCATCTGCTGAATTTAAGAAAGCAAAGCATCTGCTGAATATGCATCTGCTGAATTTAAGAAAGCAAAGCATCTGCTGAATATGCATCTGCTGAATTTAAGAAAGCAAAGCATCTGCTGAATATGCATCTGCTGAATTACGAAAGCAAAGCATCTGCTGAAATATGTATCTGCTGAATTTAAGAAAGCAAAGCATCTGCTGAAATATGTATCTGCTGAATTTAAGAAAGCAAATTACCAGCTGAGGAATAAACTACCAGCTGATGAATGAACTACCAGCTGATGAATGAACTACCAGCTGATGAATGAACTACCAGCTGATGAATAACTACTAGTAGAACATGAAATAGTGCGACTACTGATCGCGACTACGGAACTCAAACAATACAATAGCTGAAATCTATACTTAGAATATTTTCGACCAAGCAAAATCAGCAGTGGTATAAGAACCAGCTCTCCTACTTAACATGTAGATAACCATGAAATACGAAGGTTACCTTTGTCTGAAGAATTCAAAATATCTGAAGAAATTTCTGGAAATGATCGAATAAGCTACTTGTAAGCTACTTCGATGGAATTTCTGAAGAAAACTTAAGAAATACTGAAAGAACATCATCAAACTATTTTCTGTAAACTTTCTGGATTAAAATCACAGTAAAACGCAACCTTTATAAAAACAGAGCATGAACTTTTCTGGTTTTCCTGAAGAACAGCCGAAGCCATCTTCCTTTCTTTAAAATCTCATAAAATCATGCAAACAGATTTGAATATATGCTTTCACTGAGTGAGCAAGAAACAGAGTTTACTTGCCTGAATTCTTGAACACAAATCACGGTAGAAATCCAGCAACTCCTAACGCACCGCCTGTTTCCTTTAAAACTCTTTGAAAGTATTTGCTTGAAAGAGAACACCGCTTTATATGATTTGATTTTGAAAGTAATGATGCATGAAGCGACTTAAAATCCTATTTATATGATTTGTAAATGCCTAAAGAAGAAACGCATTTAATTCAATATGCCAAACTCTAAAAGAAGCGTGCTCTGTTTTAAACCAAATAATGCATATGAAAACCGAACAGGTTTAGTTAAAACAAAGGATCCGATTGGCTTGTAGGAATTGTTTAGACATCTACTGTAATTGCATTCCTGCTATCTGGAATTTAGCTCTTAAATAATAAAAAGCTAAACAATTACATAAATGAAATCTGAAACTCGATTAATCAAGAGTTGAATATAATAGCATTGTAATCCCTCAATCTCATATCTTTCTAGTTTGTGGCTTCTAAAAGATCTGGTCACTACAGGAACAGAAAGTGATATTGACTGTGAGAATTTGTTAGAAGATATAGAACAGTTATTTGAAGTGCTTGATTATACCGATGATCGTCGGGTGAAATTAATTGTACACCAGTTGCATGGTCTTGGGAAAAGTTGGTGGGTGGCAACGAAGAAAGCACTGGAAAATCAGGGCACAGTGGTTACTTGGAAAGTGTTTCGAACCGCTTTTTACCAGAGATTCTTCCCAGTTTCTTATCGGAAGGATAAGGGAGCAGAATTGCGAATTTGAAACAGGGGCAATTGAATATTGAAGAGTATGTTGCCAAGTTCACGAGCTTGCTCAAATTTGCCCCACATGTTGCTATCAGCGATGAAGCACAAGCCGATCAGTTTATAAATGGGTTGAATCCAGATGTGTTCACCTTGGTGAATACTGGGAGACCCAATACTTTTGCGGATGCACTCAATCGTGCAAAAGGAGCAGAATCTGGATTGTTGAGACAACGAAGCTCACAATTTGCACCACCAGATGCAAGAGCATCACAGGAGAAATTTCAAAATCCACCACCCCCTCGATTCGATGCTGGAAGCAGCAGTAGTGGAAAGAAAAGTTACTTTAAGGGGAAAGGAAAACAATTTAAACGATCGGGTACCAGGTAAGACGGAGGCAGTGATCAATTGGCCTAGATCAAAATCTGTGCCAGAAATTCGAAGTTTTATGGGTCTTGCAGGATATTATCGAAGGTTTATTCAGGATTTCTCGAGTATTGCGAATCCTATAACTCAGTTGACACAGAAAAATGTACCATTTGTTTGGTCAGAGGCTTGTGAAAACAGTTTTCTTGAATTGAAAAAAAAAGTTAACGACAGCACCAATCTTGACAATACCTTCGTTTGAGAGAAATCTGATCTCCAGTAGAAGCAGATATTTGAATTCAGCAGTAGCGCCTGTTGGTGAAAGCTGATCAGCAGTTGATGGCGCGAGAGTAAAACGCCGTCGTTTCTTGGAACCAGCAGTTGCGCGTTGAATTGGTTACTGAAGCGGAAGGGATGATACGTTGTCGTTTCGATCTTAGAGGTTGCTGCTGGCAGGCTTGGATTTTAGCACGAGAGTGATCGAGAGAACGACACGTGTTGGTCAACATTTTTGAGTGATTGACTGCGGGATCAGCAGATGCGTGAGTTTAGAGTGATCAGCTGCTGGTTTGGGAAACCAGTCGTAGAAGTGGAGCGACGTCGTTTCGTTAAGTTGAAACGCTGCGTTTTGAGTGTTGCGTATGGAACCAGCAGCGAGGGGTTGTTGTGAGTAATGCGTTGCGACTGGAGAACCAGCATGTGGTAGCGATGCTGACATAACCTTTACGATGTCGTTTGGATTAGTTAACGCGTCGTTGTTTTGATTGATTTCGCATGACCAGCCGTTGGTATTTGCGTGAAGAGATCTGGTACCAGCTTTTGGTTGTTTAGCAAACGATAGATGTACCAGCTGGTGGAGCACAACAATGTCGTTTAAGTTAGTTGGAATGGTGTCGTTTTGAGATGTTTTCTCGTGAATGCTTCGACTGGTTGTTGCTGCTGGTTTTAGCGAAAGAAAGAGAAGGCACCTGCTGGGAGATTGTTTACTGTCATGTCGGCTGGATTGGTGATCAGCAGACGAAGGAATTGAGATATATATATATAGAAGTGTTGTGATGCGTCTCACCAAGGTTTGGGGTGTGTGCTAATGCAGCAAGGACATGTGATTGCATATGCCTCGAGACAACTGAAACCACATGAAATTCGATATCTAATGCATGATCTTGAATTGGCAGTGATTGTCTTTTCAGTGATTATATTTATGGTAAGAAATTTGAAATCTTCTCTGATCTTAAGAGCTTGAAGTATCTGTTTTCCCAGGCGGAGTTGAATATGAGACAGCGGAGATGGCTGGATTTACTGAAAGATTTTGACTGTGAAATTAAGTACTATCCAGGCAAATCAAATGCAGCTGCTGATGCTCTGAGTAGAAAGGTTTGTGCGTTGTCCTTAACTACAATGGGCATGTCCCATTTGATAGAGTTATTGATTCGAATAAAAGATGCACAAAAGAGAGATCAGAGCATTCAAAAGTCGATTGAAATGATTAAATCTGGACATCAGTCGGAATATAAAGTAAACACTGATGATGTTTTGTATGTGAACAGTAGACTGGTTTTCCCAGATATAACAGAATTAAAACAGCAGGTATTGAATGAAGCTCATAGAAGTAGATTCAGTGTGCATCCAGGAGGCAGAAGGATGTACAATGATTTGAGGAAGCATTACTGGTGGAAACAAATGAAGTCTGATGTGACTGAATTTGTTTCAAAATGTTTGAATTGCCAACATGTGAAAGCTGAGATAAAGAAACCCGCTGGGTTATTACAAAGTTTGTCAGTTCCTGAATGGAAATGGGATCACTTTTCTATGGACTTTGTAACTAAGTTGCCGATCGTCCCGAGGTTGCGATGCTATTTGGGTGATTATTGATAGGTTGACGAAATCTGCTTGCTTTATCCCTTATCTAATGACCTATCGACATGATCAAATGGCAGATCTTTATGTTAGATAAGTGGTAAGACTTCATGGAATACCAAAATCGATCATCTCCGATAGAGATCCTCGATTTACTTCACATTTTTGGAGTAGCCTGCAACAGGCTTTGGGTACAAAATTGCATCTAAACACTGCTTATCATCCTCAAACTGATGGACAATCTGAAGGAACAATTCAAACTCTTGAGGATATGCTTAGAGCCGTAGTACTGGACTTTGGTATTTCATGGCAAGATTCATTACCATTGGTGGAATTCTCATACAACAACAGCTATCAAACCAGTATTGAGATGGCTCCATTTGAAGCGTTGTATGGGAGAAAATGTCGTTCACCCTTATACTGGGATGATGTATCAGAGGTGCCTGAATTGGGACCAGATTTGATTAGGGAAATGACTGAGAAAGTGAAATTGATTCAGCAGCGAATGAGAACCGCACAACATAGGCAAGCGAGGTATGCAAATATCAGACGTCGACCTTTATATTTTGAAACAGGGGACAGAGTATTCTTAAAATTTCTCCTTTCAAGGGTACAATCAGATTTGGAAAGCGTGGAAAATTTTATCCTAGATTCATTGGTCCTTATGAAATTCTGGAGAAGATAGGTGATCTTGCTTATCGATTAGCATTACCTCCATCTCTTTACGGTATACATGATGTTTTTCATGTATCTATGTTGAGGAAATATATGCCTGATGCGTCTCATGTTATTCCTGCTGATTAGTATTCTTAAAATTTCTCCTTTCAAGGGTACAATCAGATTTGGAAAGCGTGGAAAATTTTATCCTAGATTCATTGGTCCTTATGAAATTCTGGAGAAGATAGGTGATCTTGCTTATCGATTAGCATTACCTCCATCTCTTTACGGTATACATGATGTTTTTCATGTATCTATGTTGAGGAAATATATGCCTGATGCGTCTCATGTTATTCCTGCTGATGAAGCTGAGTTGGAT
>KQ997057.1:91521-108095 GCA_001598015.1 Dorcoceras hygrometricum | reverse complement strand
GCGCCTGCGGAGTTGAGAGAACTCAAGGTGCAGTTAGATGATTTGCTGGAGAAAGGTTTTATTCGCCCTAGTATGGTGGGGTGGGGAGCGCCCATTCTGTTTGTGAAGAAGAAGGATGGCTCAATGCGGATGTACATTGATTTTCGCCAGTAAAGCCACTGTTTTATTCGACCTAGTATGTCACCGTGGGGAGCGCCCATTCTGTTTGTGAAGAAGAAGGATGGCTCAATGCGGATGTACATTGATTTTCGCCAGTTGAATAAAGCCACTGTCAAGAACAAGTACCCGTTGCCGAGAATCGATAATCTGTTTGATCAGTTGCAAGGTTCTGCGGTGTATTCAAAGATTGATCTTCGTTCAGGGTACCACCAGTTGAGGGTGAGAGACCAAGATGTCGCGAAGACTGCTTTTTGTACCAGGTACGGGCATTTTGAGTTTCTGGTGATGCCGTTTGGATTGACTAATGCCCCTGCAGTCTTTATGGATTTGATGAATCGAGTTTTCCGCGAGTTTATCGATCAGTTTGTGATCGTGTTCATCGACGACATCTTAGTTTATTCGAAGACTCCTTTGGAGCACAAGGAGCATTTGAGGATTGTCCTTCAGATGCTGAGAGACCATCAGTTGTATGCAAAGTTTTCCAAGTGTGAGTTCTGGTTGGATCGTGTCGTATTCTTGGGACATGTGATTTCAGCCAAGGGGATTTCTGTAGATCCTAGCAAGGTTGATGCCGTTTTGAACTGGGAGCGTCCCAGGAATGTTTCCGAGATTCGTAGTTTCTTGGGTCTGGCTGGCTATTATCGTCGCTTCATTGAAGGATTCTCAAGTATAGCAAAGCTGATGACTCAATTAACTCAGAAGGACAAGCGTTTTGTTTGGACTGAGCAGTGTGAGAATGCTTTTCTACTGCTCAAGGAAAAGTTGACTACTGCGCCTGTGTTGGCTCTGCCGTATGGAACAGGTGGATTTGTTGTTTGCTCTGACGCTTCGCTCAATGGATTTGGTTGTGTGTTGATGCAGAATGGTCGAGTCATTGCGTATGCCTCACGGCTGTTGAAACCGCACGAGACTCGTTACCCAGTCCATGATTTGGAGTTAGCAGCGGTGGTCTTTGCGTTAAAGATCTGGCGTCACTACCTGTATGGCGAGCAGTTTGTGGTGTACTCCGACCACAAGAGTTTGCAGTATCTGTTTTTGCAGCCTGACTTGAACATGAGACAACGTCGTTGGATGGAGCTGCTAAAAGTTTTGATTGTGAGATCAAGTACCAGCCTGGAAAGTCGAACGTAGTGGCCGATGCTTTGAGCAGGAAGGCTAGTGAGATGCTTGCGTCATTATACATCTCTAAGGATCAGGAGCATCTTAACACTACGGGTTGGATATTCTACCCGGCTGAGGATTGCATTGTGGTTTCATCTTTTCAAGTGGAGCCACAGATTGTTTCTACCATTCGAGCAGCTCAGAGAACTGATCCGTCTATCCACGAGTTGAAGTTGAAGGTCAGAGCTGGCGACCTTGAGGACTATTCCGTCTCTTCTGATGGTTGTTTGCGTTTCCGGGGCAGGTTGGTTGTGCCCAATTTGATTGATTTGAAGGAGGAAATCCTTCGGGAAGCACACTATAGCAGACATAGTGTTCATCTTGGTACACGGAAGATGTACCATGCTTTGAAGCCGCACTTTTGGTGGGCTGGCCTAAAGAGAGACGTTGCTGGTTTTGTTGCTCGATGTTTGAATTGTCAGATGGTTAAGGCCGAAAGGATGAGACCTGGTGGTCTGTTGCAGAGTTTGGAAGTGCCCCAATGGAATTGGGAGCACATTGTTATGGATTTCGTGACGCATCTGCCTCGTTCCATCAGAGGATGCGATGCTATTTGGATGGTAATAGACTGTCTGTCGAAGTCTGCACATTTTATTCCCTATGGAATGACCTTCTCGTTGAAGAAGATGGCAAAGCTGTACGTCGATTTTGTTGTTAGACTGCATGGTGTGCCCGTTTCGATCGTTTCCGACCGAGATCCGAGGTTTACTTCCAGGTTTTGGAATAGTTTGCAAACAGCTTTGGGTACCAGATTGGCTATGAGCACCGTGTATCACCCCCAGACAGATGGCCAATCTGAGCGAACTATCCAGACGTTGGAGGATATGTTGCGTGCTGTTATGTTGGATTTCGGAGGTAGCTGGAAAGATGCGTTGTCTTTGGTTGAGTTTTCGTACAATAACAGCTACCAAGTGACGATTGGTATGGCGCATTTTGAGGATTTGTATGGCAGAAAGTGCAAATCGCCGGTATGTTGGGAAGAAGTGGGGGAGAAGCAGCTATCTGCCCCTGACTTTGTGCAGCAAATGAAAGATCATGTGGATCTTATTCGACGGCGAATGAAGGCTGCCCAAGATCGCCAAGCCAGTTATGCGAACAAGAGGCATCGACCTCTTGAGTTTCAGATTGGCGATCGTGTATTTCTCAAGGTTTCTCCGTTTCGCAGTGTGATGCGCTTTGGACGCAAGGGAAAGTTAGCCCCTCGTTACGTTGGTCCGTATGAGATTGTTGAGAGGATTGGCCCTTTAGCGTATCGGCTGTTGTTGCCGTCAGAGTTGTCTTCTCTGCATGACGTCTTTCATGTTTCCATGTTGAGGAAGTATGAGCCAGATCCGTCTCATGTGCTTGGAACTAGCGAGGTTGAGCTAGATCAGTCGTTAAGCTATCAAGAATATCCTTTGCAAATCCTTGGCAGAAAAGAGAAACAGTTGAGGAATAAGACCATTCCATTGGTAATGGTGCAGTGGAGCAAGCATGGAAGGGAAGAAGCTACTTGGAGCTGGAAGAAAAGATGCAGCGCGAGTGGCCGCATCTGTTTGAGTAGCTGTTGAGCTAAATTTCCAGTAGTTTGTAGCTTTTGGTTGTATTATTCCCTAGTTATTGTTATACGTTTGCTCAGTTATCTTGAACTCTTGGCCTTGTGTTGGGCGAGTTCTGTTTGTATTTTGTTGTTGCTGTGTTAGTGTGCCAGAATTGTCATTCGATTTCAAGGACGAAATCCTTTTTAGTGGGGGAGAAATGTGAGACCTGAAATGTAATTAAGATTATTTTGTTGGAATTAATCGGTTTTTGGAGAATTCTGGGTTTTCGGAGTTCTATTTGAAGGTTTTGTTTGCATTTTCGGGTCGGAAATCATGTTTAGAGCAATTCTGGAAATTTTGGTTTTTCGAGTTTGAAATCTGGTTTTTCGAGAAATCTGTATGTTGGTGAAATCTGTTTGTTTCGTGAGAGATCTGTTCAAATTTTGTGAAATCTGGGCGCTTAGCGTTGTGGCGTGTTTTTGCTTGATACGCTGTCGTTCTGTGAAGTCTGGATTTCTCGTGTGTGGGAGAAATCTGGTAGCGTGATTTGTTTTGGGTTGATGTGACGTCGTAGTGGTTTAGCGCTAGCGTGAGATCTGTTTGCATGAGGTCTGTTTGTGTGAGGTGAAGTCTGGTTGGTTTGTTTAACAGATGTCAACGCGGGTCAGCGTTCCTGTAGCGCGAGGTGGAAACGTTGTCGTTTAGGATAGATCTGGTATTGTGTCTAGCGCTAGGATCTGTTTGTGAGATCTGCTCCGCGTGTTTTGTATGATGCGATACGTCGTCGTTTAGTTTAAATGGTGCGACGCCGTTTAGTGAACGCTAGAGGCGAGATCTGTTTTGTTAGTTAGCGTTCGAGTGTTCAGACTTCAGCGTCCAGCTTTTAGCGCGAGAATTCAGATTTCACCTATGGCGCTGTGCGACGTCATTTTAGTGATAGCGCTCCTTCCAGCTTTTAGCGCGTTTTGTTCAGATTTCTCTCACGTTGTATGTTAGCGACCAGACTTCTCCGTAGTCCAGGAGCGACGTCGTTTTGGGGTTTGAGCGTTGTTTAGCGCAGGCGATGGATTTTGTGAAATATGTTGTGCGTTTAGAAGTCTTGAAAGCTGGTTCTGGCGGTGGGCATTTTATTCAGACTTCTCGCGTGTATATATTGGTAGCTTTGGCCTTCGTTTTATTTCACCAGATTCCATACTTAGCAAATTTCCCGATCTTCCTTCTCTGTTTATCTCAAACCCTCAGGTACTATTCACCATAGATTTTATTCGGCGATTCCCGTTGATTTCGGCCACCATTTTTCACGTTCGAGGTAGCATTGGACTCCTCTTGGAAAGCTCTTTCATCTCGTACCCATTTTAGAGGCTGTAGTTGGCTGGAACGAAAGATCGAAGCTGTTGTGTTTTGGCAGTGTGTTTGTGCGTGCAGGTAGCCTTCGATTTTAACTTCAAAATCTCGTTTCCTAGCTGTGATTTAGCTCCCTATGGAGTTGTATTAGGGTGTTTAGTTGCTGGTTGAGCATGGAACTCCCATCCGTGTATTTCTGTGGTTGGCCGTGAGTTGTTGTTGATGATTCCCTGTATCTTGCGTATGTTTAACAGGTTGGAATCAGATTTCTCAGGCCTAGTATTGTGGTAATTGAGCTAGGTACGGATCTTGAGCTTGTAATTCAGCGTGGAACTTGGCTTGGATGAATTGTGAGATGGATGTGTTGGATTGCCGTGCTTGTTTGTTGTCCTGGTTGAGGACTGTGTATGCTTATTGTGTTTAAATTGCTGCGTTGCATATGTGTATATGCTTATGTTCCAGCATGTTGCATACACGCATGACATTCCATTTCAGTTGCGGCAGCCATTGCCTTGTTTCGTTGTTGCTTCTTTGTTTTCTTACCAGGATGCGAGGGCGAGCGGCGATACCGCACTCTCATTTTTCCCTATGCGCCGAGTGGCTAGCTACCATAGTTCATAGGTTGGGTGTTGATGCATCTGGTAAGGGTGGGCGAGTAGGGGTGAGTGGGTAGCACCCACATGTCCTACACTCACCGTGGCCACATATCTCCGTTGTAGTTTATGTTGTCTCCTTTTTCATGCATAGCATCTGCATTTCATTCTTGCTGTTTACTGCTGTTTTATAGTTGCTCTCCGTACTGGGGTTTGACCCCATGTCCCTCTGGGGCTTGGTTTGTTTCCTTGTTTGTGTTGTTTTCAGGGAACCCAGGTTTTACAGCTGGTCGTGGTTTTAACCCAGCTGGTGGTGCCCCAGGAGGAGGTTAGCGTGTCCCAGAGCGTATAGCATATTTCTATGTATCAGTATTGTTAGCCAGGGGATGCCCTGCGCTTTGTTGTTGTATTAGGTTATTGGAGTCTGATACATGTGGTTGTTGTTGTTGTATGTTATGTTGTTGGTTGTTTTTGCGTACTGGGAAATATTTTGAGTATTGCTTTATTTTAAATTATATCGTTTTAAACCGTCAGGACAAAAGCGAAATTTTACCCGCTTTTTGATAGCTTCCGCATGTGTTTGCGTGTTTTTACTCTGATATGAGCACGAGGCCTGACACTGGTGATCGGGAAAACACCAGGTCAATGAATAGTGACGACAAGGGTTTAGGAAAATATCGGGGTAGGAGGCTCTCTGAATATAAGATGTTTTTGGTGTAGAAAATGGCTAAGTTTTGGTCAACGATCATATAAATACGACTTAAATTCTTCGTGTTGGATCAAAAATATAGTTGAAATATAGCTCGGGAGTTCAGAAGGAGGGATTGAATGAACTTCTTCACAGATTTTCCGAAAAATCTTTTCAAAAGAATTTAAAACTTTCGGCTGCCTGTAAGCTCTCATTATGCGGCTGTTCTTTTGGGTAACAAGAAAATATGTGGAATGAAACCCGATTGAACAGTAAACAAATATTTAAATCTAAAGCTGCAAGCAGTAAATAAATGCTGTAAAGTAAAAGGGACAAGAGATTTGTTTATGGAAGTTCGGAGCTTAAAATCCTACATCTCCTCTTCTTCGTTGAACAGGAAGGATTTCACAAGAAGATTTGATTACAACAGCTCCTGCTGCAACCCGATCCGACAGCCTGCAAGCTCCAAGAAATCCTAGCAACATCATGACAGAAGCAGATGCGTAATCTGTTCTGCAAATACAATGACAATTCTAAGTTGTTTAAGCTTTCACGCTTTCTAGGCACTCTGTTTATGATTTACAATCAATAAACAATACTACAGAGTGGTTACAACTCGAGCGAATAAATGTAAGGCTATTTGAGTGTAGGTTGTAACGAAGAAGATCATGAACAGTGAGATTATGCGTAATCTGTTCTGCAAATACAATGACAATTCTAAGTTGTTTAAGCTTTCACGCTTTCTAGGCACTCTGTTTATGATTTACAATCAATAAACAATACTACAGAGTGGTTACAACTCGAGCGAATAAATGTAAGGCTATTTGAGTGTAGGTTGTAACGAAGAAGATCATGAACAGTGAGATTTTGTGCGACGTGTATTCTGCAGTGTAACAGTGTGTAGCTAAAATTGTTTGCAAAATTATGTGTATTAACGTTCGTAATCAATTGTCGTCTCTCGTGTTTCTAAAAGGATTCGTCTATCACACTCTCGTGTCTTCTTTTCTGTTCATCGTTCTGTATATATATAGATTTCCATCTCTATCAAACGGCAAAATATATGTTGTACGGCTAGTTGATATCCTTTCCATCTATGAAAAACTTGCCATTTCTTCTACCATAATCACGGGAAATGTATCGTTAAGTCCAAATATAGCGTCCAGTAATTTGCCAGTAATTAAGCATTCGATAGATTTAATTTGATTTGACAGAATCATGTCCAAAATGATATATGCATGTTCTGAGCTGTTTTCTGTAGACGTGATCTGAGATCTTGTAAGCTCTGAGCTGTTATGTGAAACAATTTAGAATGCTCTTGAGATCTGTTCCAAAACTGTCTGAGCTGATATCTTCTGAACTGACTCTTTTTCACGTCTGATCTGATATACCGTTCTGAGCTGATCAGGAAACGTTCCTATGAGCCGTTTCGTAAAATGATAAGATCACTGCTGAACTACGACTTAGCTCTTCAAGCTCTGATCTGAATTCATGTAAGCTCTCATTTGAAATGTGTCCTTGAGCTCTGAGCTGGTCTCTGTGTTGTTATCGCTCTGAGCTATTTTCTGAGCTTGTTTAGGTTGTAAGCTGTTTTACTGTACTGTCTAAGCTGTGCATACTCATAAACTGCTGTAAGCTGTTCTATATATGAAGCTCCATTCTGAATCTTTTGTAAGCTGATTTCTGAACTGAATCACTGTTCTAATTTCGAAGCTCCACTATGAACTGTTCTAAAACACTCTAATCTGTTTAGCTTGCCCTAAACTGAAAATTGAATCTCTAAGCTGTTCGTAATGCTCTTAGCTGATTCTGACTTCTCTGAACTGATTTGCTTGCTATAAGCTGAAGTATAACGTTTTGAGCTGTTTGATCTGTTTTAAGCTGATCTGCATCATTCTGAGTTGTAACTACGCTGTACACTGTTCTCCTTTCTTTGAGCTAATATGCATCGTCGTAACCTGTTTGACATACTCTGAGCTGATATACAAATTTCTGATCTGATATGTCCACTATTAGCTGATCAAGAAGCTCTGAGCTGGTCTGTTACGACGTAAGCTGTTCTGTACGGCTCTGCATCTTTACGGCTGTAATCTGTTTGGTTGCTTGTCATTGTTATCACCGAAAATCAAATTTTATTTCTAACACTTCGGATCTGGGCTACAGTGTTTTCACATCAGCTCACGCATCCACCCTGTTTTTGGATCTGTGTCTACAGATCAGAAACTGAATTTTGAAATACACAAAACCTGCTGATTATTTACTAACAGTTTAATTGAGATGTGCAGGTCTGACATAGAGACGAATCAGCTGAGCAGCAGTGAGCTGAACCAGATCTGATACTGTAGTTGAACCAGATCTGATACTAAATTTGAACCAGATTTGAGTAGAGAGCAGCGGTAGCAGACCAAGATTGTCAAATATGAAGACTTTACAGTTAGCTTAGCTGAGTTGCGAAGTACAGAATTGAAAAACGCGATTTCGGAGGCCTAAATGAAGGAATTTGGCCAAAAAGCAGCTCAGTCACGGCATAGTCGTGAGTCTTGCTCGTTGGACTGTTTTGTAGGGGGTAGCACTGACCAGATCTGAGTAGTGCACATAACCAGTCAAAGCTGACCAGATCTGACACTGTAGCAGACCAGATCAGAAGCGAGCGGGAAAAGACAAGAAGAGAAGATCAGCTCAGAGCTAAATCAGATGTGAAGAGAAGATCAGCTCAGAGCTGGATCATATGTGAAGAGAAGATCAGTTCTGAGCTGGATAAGCTAAGAAGACCAAAATCAGATCTGAGATCAACTGAAGCGAAACAAAGGAATCAGATCTGAGCTGATATACAAACAGATCTGAATAAAGTCTGTATCAGATCTGAAGGATCAAAGCAGTTGAACAAACTCAGTTTGAATAAAGAAATTCAAACTGACGTATTGTCACATCAGTTCACAAGAAGATGAAATGCATTAAATAGCCACACCTACCCGTGTGCAATGAAAGGACGAAAAAACAAAGGAATCAGATCTGAGCTGATATACAAACAGATCTGAATAAAGTCTGTATCAGATCTGAAGGATCAAAGCAGTTGAACAAACTCAGTTTGAATAAAGAAATTCAAACTGACGTATTGTCACATCAGTTCACAAGAAGATGAAATGCATTAAATAGCCACACCTACCCGTGTGCAATGAAAGGACGAAAGGTACATACAATGTCAGAATGCTGCAGAAGCTTTTCAATGGATAGAAATGTGTGTCCAACGGCTATATCAAAGTGGGAGGCTATTTATACAAGAAAACTGATGAAGTTGCAAGATGTTGAGAGAAAAGAAAAATAGGAAGAAAAACAGAGAGGCGAAGCAGTCGACTATCAGATCTGAGGAGCTTATTGTAACAGTCGACTGCTGAGCTGAATTTAGTTTTCCAGAAGCACTTCCTAGTTGTGTGAGATTTTATATTCGAAAGTTGAGCTTACACTTTAAATCTCACACACATAGAGATTCACTCACATAATAGTTGTGAGATGATTAGAATAGTTGAGTGAATGACAAACCAAACACCAAATCTGTCTTGTCACGAAGACGTTAAACTTAGTGATTGTAGTCTTTGAACAGAGACATTAAAGAAGTTCATAGAGTTGGATGAACACAGCCTGAGAGCTGGTGTAGAGTCTAGGAGTTCAGCTTTGGGCAATGGATAAGTCCCAAAGCTGATCGGGTCTGCGGATCAAATATTCTAGTGGATGCCTTCCAGATTTGGAAGAAGGGGAGACGTAGGATTTGAAATCCGAACTTCCAAAAACAAATCAGTGTTTTTTTACTTACAGCTTTACTCGTTAACAGCATTCTGCATAGCATATTTCTTGAAATCTGTTGATTGAGCTTTCAGAGACCAGTTCGGGTTGTTTACCAAATGATTTTAATCATATCCGATCTGTTTTTTGGTGCACAATCTTTCAAGAACAATGAGCTATTGCAGCTTAGTTTTTAACAGACCAGATCTGAGCGGAGTGATCTGGAACCAGCTTAAAGGTATTTTCCCCTCCCGAAATCGTGCTGTTTTCCAATTAAATTTTAAATAGGCATGGTTTTTGTTGTCTATTAGATCCTAACACCTGTATTCAGCTTAGGCATGCAGTTCAGCACGCATACTCAATTCAGCTCTCGCATCCAACATATCACACTCACCGACAGATCATGCCGGCAATGCAAATCACGCTCATGGTTTAGCTTTCGCACGTGGTTCAGCTCTCGAGTACCAATGTTACGTACTCATCAGCTCGTGCGCCTCAAACATCTCTCACCAAACCTGATCATCCACTCAGCTCACAACTGACCGGAATAACACTAACAGCTCTCACCTGAGATTTTCATCGCCCTCAGCTTGCGCCTGAGCTGATTTCATCGGTCAACACAGCACAACACTCCTAATCTCACTACTTAGCTCAGAATGTTGCGTACCTCTCAAATTTGAATCAAACTTACGCCTATCACTCAAGCTGATAACAGTTTAGAGCTGCTATACTGCCAGTTCGCACTAAAGAAAATCAGATCACACTATTAGCTCTGGCTGTACTCAACGTCTCTCAACATAGAATACTCGAAAGACTCAGATTATGTCGCACCATACCAATTCAACATAGGATGCTCTAATCAGCATACGGACTCCAGATCAGCTCGCATAGCCATCTCAGCGCACAACGATCAACTCAGGTCTTGATAGTCAACTCCGCTTACAATGATCAACTCAGCTTACGATCAGATTAAATAAATAATCATGTCAACTTATTACAGTTCTCAAATATATTCAGGACTTCAAAAGAAACAAACAGTGAACTTTCAAAAAACTCAGAGTTCTCGTTGTTTCTTTTGTGGTGGTGAAGGGCATATAAAGAAGCAATGCACAAATTATCATGCTTGGCGTGCTAAAAAAAAGTATGCTTCTGAATATGGTTTGTGTTGGGATTGAAAAGACAGTAAAATAATAGCTCGGGAGTTCAGGGGGGTGTGAATGAACTCCTTCACAATTTTCATGAAAATACTTTTAAAACAGTTTTACAAGCCTTCGACTTAACTCTGAGCTGAGTTACCAGCTCGGAGGTTCTCACCGCAATCTGTTCTCTCGAGTAACAAAAATATGTACGGAATGAACTCGATTGAACAGTGAACAGATTAAAAACTGAAAGCAGTAATTTAAAACTAAATGCAATAAAAGATAAAGTGACGAGAGTTTGTTTATGGAAGTTCGGAGCTGAAACTCCTACGTCTATCCTTCTTCCTTGTTTAGGAAGGATTCCACTAGAAGAATTTGATTACAGCAGCTTCGGCAATAACCAAATTCCAACAGCCACAACTGTGAGAATTCCTAGCACTCTACGACAAGTAACAAACACACGATCTGTTTGCTATTATAGTTATTAGCTCTGAGTTGATTATGCTACGATCGCTGTTATCAAACTCTGTTTTTTATTTACACTTGAATAGATAAAAACTACAGAGTATGGTTACAACTCAGACTAAAAACTTTGGAGCTTTTGGGAGCAAGGTCGTGGTGAAGACGGTGAATGAACAGTAAGGTTTCTGTGTGCGATATGATAGCTCAAGCTTTCAGTCTGTGTTTTGTTTATTGCGTATATCGTCCGTCTGTGTCATTATCAGTGTGTAGCACTCATCTCCTCTTCTTTCATTTATAGATCTTCTGATACATCGGTTCGTTGATTAATTTGATCTTATGGCTGATTGATCTTCTTTCAATTCTTGTAACTTCCCTTCTTCATACCGGAATCATTGAAAGGTTACCGTTAGGTACAGAAATAGCGTCCGTTAATATAACCAGTAATTGAGCACTTGATGCACTCCGATTTTATTTTAGATACGTCTTTGCTAAGATGAATCCTCAGTTGTGCTAACTTTGCTCAAATATGAATGCTTTGTAAGCTATGAGCTGTTTGTTGTTCGCGCGAACTGAAAGCTGTGTTTGCGATCTGATCCAGGTCTGAACCTATCTTGGTCTTATCTGATACTAAATTTTAAGTTGTTCTGTAAAAGTCCCCTCAATTTTAAGTTACAAAATATTGCATTAGAATTTGTTAGGCTGAAAGGCATAACAAGAAATTCATAAATCATATCTTGTACCACATGTTTTTGGTTCATATCCTTCCGCATTCTATACCTACTATTAACCTGATCTTAGATCGATTTTAGTCAAGTATCTTGACCTTGTCAGCTTATCAAATAGATCCAAGATATATGATACTTACTTTTAATAGTAACCTTATACAATGCCCTATAATCTATGCACATCCTTAACGAACCACCCAGTTTCTTTATAAACAATACTGGTGATCCAAATGGCCTTGAAAAGCTGAATTATTCCACTGTTCAGCAACTCCATCAATTGCTTCCTTGATTCACCTAGTTTAGCCGAACTCATTCGATAAGGTGCCTTGGCGGGCAGCTGTGCACCCTGTTCTAACTCAATTTTATGATCAACAACGTGACTAATAGACAAAGACTTGGGTAATTCCACGGGTAAATGTCATGAATGTCAGGCCCGGTGCGCTAAAGCATAGATTAATTACTCAATTAATAAAAATTATACGGAAGCATCAAATATGGGCTAAATTTTTTTTTTTCGTTTGGGCCTGAACTGGAAATCATCTCATAAAATACGATCATACAACAACAACAACAACAGGTAATACAACAAATACAGATCCCCAATACAGAAAAATGCACAGGGCATCTCCTGGCTCAATATATCAATACATAAAGTATATAACTGGGACTCAAAATGGGGATCTACCAGCCGACGCTCCACTCTGTCCAGCTGGATTACCTGAAGACCCTGCAAATGCCAACACAGACCAGAGCAGTCCAAAAGGGGAAAATAAAACGAGGTCAAACCTCAGTACGAAGAGCATCAATACAGCATCAATCATATCAGACATGCAATATTTTAAACGTACAATGCATGTGGGTTACCAAGAATCATCGGTAATCAAGGCACAACGACTAAGCTGTACAATAAAATCTCAATGAATCAACAGAATCCAAATCACAGCGACTCAGCTGGCTATCACGACTCAGTGACGACATTGGATTCTGAGCACGGCGACTCAGTCGGCAGATCGCGACTCAGCGATTATCAGGTCTCAAAGCAAACAGGCTCAATATGCTATGCGTGTATGCAAGTCAGATTCATACTCACAATAAAACACATATAAATCACACACATAGGCAGATAAGAGCACAGAACCATCATCATAATTTAACCAAATAAAGCAGCTTCATCTAGCACATAATCACAGCAGCTCAATACACGAATAGAAATATTCCAAGCTGATATTAAAGCTACTAATATAAGCTCACTCGTACCTCAAATCTCAGTACGAATACTACCTCAGCAGGTCTCATGAGAAAACAGCACCAATAGCCTGCTCAAGTCTTCTGCCCTACCAGATCACCGCGAAACTCAACAGAAGCTGCTTAAAAGCTCAAATTCAAGAGCTCTAATGGAAAGGGAGAACTATCGACCGGAAATCACGAACATGTCGAACATTGCAACTAATTCGCACTCCCTCAACATGCCGACTCAAGACTCCAAAGTGATACCAATCGAACGTCCTTGAAGAGGCGAACTCAGCGCCACCAGCCTGGCTCCAAACGACGGCGTAAATCGACGGCAAATCGGAAGAAATCGTGTACTGTGAACAGTAAGGGTTTGAGGAACAGTATATGTCGATTTCTCTCTCTCGGAGGAAGATAAGGGATATCAGGTCTGAAAATTGACTAAGTATTGTTCGACACTTATATTTATTCTTCCAGACAACGCTACAGTGAAAGTCAACCAACTAAGATCTGAGCACTCACCAGATCTGACTAGAGCTACACCAGATCTGACTCTCCACGTTATACCAACTCGCTACTGTCAAACGACGTCGCACAGGAGTCCTGCTCACATCAGAGCTGATACCAGCTATGGCACATACCAGCACGCCGTTACTCAAATCTGGCACGCACAGCTGCTCGCACTCGCCGGACAGATTTCGCACATCCAGCGTCTATACTGGTAACCCAAAATGATGTCGCATCGTCTCCCGCTCAGGACAACCAGCATACCGCCTTATCTCCCAGCTGGTATACGTCAACCAGCTCTCACCCAAATCTGATATCACAATTCAGCATTGTCAACTAGCGTCCAAAATAACATCGTTAAACAACGTCGCACCGCCTCCGAATCTGGACAACTAGCTCACTCGTACGTAGGACATCTCGCACACCTCCAGATCTGGACAACCCGGAACCGGTATACTCCAAAATCACGAACCAAACCGATCCACATAGCACTACCACCTCACTCGTACGGGGCATTTCTCTCCAAAGCTGAACACCAACAATTCACGAGACACCAATCCAGCGCTCATGTTCTCTCTCTCCAGCTCTGGGCTCAACCACTCAAATCTGCTCGCATCCAAAGCTGATTTCCACGAACAACTCACACGATTTTCCCTTTGCTAATTCCTCTAATCCGCTCATAATATAACACTAATTTAAATCAGTTAATACAGTCCTCACATCCTCCCCACCTTAAGAGATTTCGTCCTCGAAATCAAATAACAACTACAGATCAAAACTAAGGAAAATCGGAGAATCACCAGGACTGAAACATAACAATCCAAAACTCCTCAATGCTTATCACAATCTACTAACCAAGATTTCACGAGCAACTCAAAACACAATTCAACAAGCTAAAAAGATTACCTGGATCAATTCTAGCGTATACTCAAAATAGATGAGGCCACTCCTGTCTCATCTTTTGTTCAACTTCCAACTACAGATCAAAACTAAGGAAAATCGGAGAATCACCAGGACTGAAACATAACAATCCAAACTCCTCAATGCTTATCACAATCTACTAACCAAGATTTCACGAGCAACTCAAACACAATTCAACAAGCTAAAAGATTACCTGGATCAATTCTGCGTATACTCAAATAGATGAGGCCACTCCTGTCTCATCTTTTGTTCAACTTCCCAGTTAGCTTCCTCTCGGCCATGCTTGCTCCATTGGACCATCACCAACGGTATAGTCTTATTTCTCAGTTGTTTTTCCTTCATATCCAGAATCTGCACTGGATACTCAACATAACTCAGGGTTGAATCTAGTTCGACTTCATCAGTCCTCAGCACATGGGAAGGATCTGGCTCATATTTCCTCAACATTGATACATGAAACACATCATGCATTGCAGCTAACTCAGCCGAAAGTTGCAAACGATACGCCAAGGATCCAATCCTCTCAATAATCTCAAATGGACCAACGAATTTAGGAGCTAATTTACCCTTAAGCCTAAATCTCATCACGTTCTTGAAAGGAGAAACCTTCAGAAACACTCGATCGCCAACCTGAAACTCCAAAGGCCTACGCCTCTTATTAGCATAACTATCTTGACGATCTTGTGAAGCCTTCATTCTGCTTCAAATCATCTCAACCTGATCCTTCATAAGCTGCACAAACTCAGGGGTAGATAGTTGCCTCTCACCAACTTCTTCCCAACAAATCGACGAATTACACTTCAGACCATACAAGCTTCGAATGGGGCCACTTCGATAGTCACTCGGTAGCTATTGTTATACGAAAATTCTACTAGGGATAAAGAATCTTGCCAGCCACCACTAAAATCCATCACAATTGCTCGCAGCATGTCCTCCAAAGTCTGGCCATCCGTCTGTTGGTGATAAGTTGTACTCATAGCCAATCTCGAACCCATCGCTGCTTACAAGCTCTTCCAAAATCGGGAAGTAAATATTGGATCTCGATCCGACACTATCAAAACTGGCAGTCGATGCAATCTAACCACATGTCAACGTACAGTCGCGTCATCTTCTTCATGGAACACTACACATCATAGGGAATGAAATGGGCTGACTTCGAAATCCTGTCAATGAAAACCCAAATCGCATCACATCCCCTGCTCGAACGAGGTAAATGAGTCACAAAATCCATGGCCACGTGCTCTCAATTCATTGAGGCACTTCTAAACTCTGCAACAATCCACCAGGTCTCATTCTCTCGGCCTTGACCTGTTGGCAATTCAAGCATCGGGCTACAAATCCAGAAATATCATTCCTCATGCCTTCACACCAGTAGTGCGACTTCAAGGCATGATACATCTTCTTCTCACCCGGATGCACACTATAACGGCTGCAATGGGCCTCATTCAAGATGGCTTCTTTCAGTTCTACCAAATTTGGAACAACCAATCTACCACGAAATCTCAAGCATCCATCAGTAGAAACAGAAAAATCTTCCGACTGACCATTCTGGGCTTTTATTTTTAACTCATGAATATACGGGACAGTCCTTTGTGCTGCTCTAATATCTGCGAAAATCTGTGGTTCAACCTCAAAAGAAGAAACCACGAAGTACTGACCATCTGGCTGAAAACGCCATCCAGTAGTCCCCAAATACTCATGGATTGGATATACTCAACGACGTCAACATTGCCGGTTGAGTTTTCTTACTCAAGGCATCTGCCACTAAGTTCATTCGCCCAGGATGATACTGAATCTCACAGTCAAAATCCTTTAGCAACTCCATCCAACGACGCTTCCTCATGTTCAGATCTGACTGAGGGAAGATATACTTCAAACTCTTGTGGTCCATGTACACCACAAATTGCTCACCATACAAGTAATGACGCCAAATTTTCAAGGCAAAAATGATGACAGCCAACTTTAGATCATGAACGGGGTATATCGTCTCATGAGGCTACAACTGTCAAGACGAATAGGCTATCATGTTGGGGATCCGGATCCGCACCCCGGCAGGCAGCGGAAGAACAATAAATTTTAACCGGGATGCGATCAATACGAATAACAACAATCAATGTATCAACATACATAGGGTGTTTCAGGCGTGTTACCTCGCTGGCACTTGTGCCTGGCTCCAACCGGTGTTTCAAGAACCCGGCGCTTCTCGGTTGATTGCGGTAGTTACGTCAATCCGGTCCACGACCAGACTTGAGACTCCTTCGTCAGACTGCACTAGAAGTCCTGACGAGATCAGCACGATCGGATTCTCCTTGAAAAACTAGGCCGGAACAAAATTCCGGCGAAGTTGG
>KQ997057.1:64520-90403 GCA_001598015.1 Dorcoceras hygrometricum | reverse complement strand
ATCTGCATGCTCAGAACATCACAATGTTCCCTACCAATGAAACATGGTACTTTGCATCGCAGATACTAGTCTCGAACTCGGGCGGCCTTATCCTCATTTTGACGGCCCAATCGACTAGGAACATGTTTAGAATACACAGCGACTATTAGATGTGTTTCATGATAGCCGTCATACCCACTATCACATCTAACATACGCTTTAGTGTATTCTAGGTCTTTACTCAACACAATTGTAAATCATTACACACATAATGAAAGTAAAGAATGCCATATAAAAGAATGCGAATATCATATATAAAGATCGTTTGTACAAGAGTCAATAAAACCCACACGCCACAAGTTGGCTAGTTGGGCATCTACTCTAACATATCACACGCCCGTTCTGCATCAATACACATACCAAATCATTCAGAGAAGCATTAGAACAAACCACAAAACCTCCAGATCCCGAAGGTAAAGCCAACACAGGAGCAGTAGTCAACTTCTCCTTGAGCAACTGGAAACTCGACTCACATTCGTCTATCCACAGAAATCTTATATTCTTCTGTGTCAACTGCATCATCGGCTTGTCTGTTGAAGAGAAATCCTCAATGAAACGTCTGTAATAGCCAGCCACCCAAGAAGCTACGGATCTCCGAAACATTCATAGGTCATTCCCAGTTAAGAACTGCTTCGACCTTACTATGATCCATCGAAATACCTTGTGCAGAAATGACATGACCCAAAAAGATCACTTTATCCAACCAAAATTCACACTTACTAAACTATCGCATACAACTGTGAGTCTCTCAGTTTCTGCAACACCAGTCTCAAGTGTTCCTTATGCTCCCTATAACTCCTCGAGTACACCAAAATATCATCTATAAAGACAATCACAAAACGATCGATATACTTACTAAAGACGCGATTCATCAAGTCCATAAAAATAGCAGGAGCATTCGTCAATCCAAACGGCATCACAAGAAACTCATAACGCCTGTATCTAGTCTAGAACACCGTATTTCCCACATCAGCGTCTCTAATCAGCAACTGATGATAACCAGATCGTAGATCAATCTTGGAGTATACTGCCGACCCCTGCAGTTGATCGAACAGATCATCAATCCTCGGCAACGGGTACTTGTTCTTGATCGTCTCTTTATTCAGCTGCCAAAAATCCACATACATCCTCATAGATCCATCTTTCTTCTTCACGAAGAGAATTGGCTCCCCAAGGTGACAACTCGGCCTAATAAATCCCTTCTCTAGAAGATCACACAATTGGTCCTTAAGTTCCTTCAACTCAGCTGGTGCCAATCGATATGGAGCTCTCGAAATCAGGGCTGTCCCTGGCACCAAATCAATACTGAAATCAATCTCTCGTCTCGGAGGAAATCTCGGAATCTCATCCGGCAAAACATCAGGGAACTCTCGAACAATAGGGACATCGCTCAACTCTATCCGCGATTCGTGGGAAACATCCAAGGCATAGATCATGAACCCTGAATTCTCTAGCGACAACAGACTAAACATCTCCATGGCTGACACTAGTGGAATCCTCGATCACAAGTCAGCACCGTAGAAATCCCACCTTTCCCCAAATTGAGGTCTAAATCTCACTACACCATGGAAACAATCAACAGTAGCTCTATAGACAGACAACACATCCATACCCAAGATGCAGTCGAAATCTCTAATCTCCAAAGAAATCAGATTCGTCACCAACGCATTCTCATCAAATCGAATCATACAATCCATAACCACCTCACGGGACAACAACCACACACCGGCAGGAGTAGAAACATATACAACATCACACAATGGGGTAGAACTAAACCCACACTCATACACAAACAAATCAGATATAAAGAGTGTGATGCTCCTGTATCAAACAAAACTCGTGCAGGAAAGTCAAATATAGTACAAGTACCTGCAATAACTCCTCCAGGCATATCATCATCTTGCTGCCTCATCAATGCATTCACTTGAGCTTGCTGAGGTCCCAAAAACTGAGGTCTAGAAGATCATCTGAACCTAGACGGTTCTCGTAGTTGAAATTCTGATCGTTGGGACTGAGCAAAAGGTTGCGGTCTCTGCCAAGAACCACCAGCTGAACCTTGCTGCGACTGATTCGAAGGTTGTCTCCCCATCAAAGGACAAACTCTAGCGAAATGTCCAGGCTGCCCACACTTATGGCAAAGGCCTTGAACTCCACGACACTGAGTAGTCATATGTCTACCTCCAGACTAACCACACGACACTCCTCCAGAGCCACTACCACCAGAGTTAACAGAACCCGAAGAACTCGAATTCGACCGTCTCTTAAATTGCTTTCCTCGAGGCTTAAACCTCTGAAGATTCGATTGCTGCGACTTCTGGGGAGGATGAAAAGAATGTGTCGCTTCGGGCACGGGTTGGAAACTACACCCAGCAATCGGCTGAACCTGATTCTGCACTTCCAAGAGACTCTCCTCAATGTCAACTGCCCTATCCACTGCCTCAGCATAAGTCGCAGGAGAACCAGCTAGCACCATACGGAACAAATCGGACATCAACCCTCTCAAAAACTTGTTCCTCTTCGTCATCTCCTGGTTAGCAACGTGGGGAACATACAACAGAAGCGAGGAAAACTGTCTAGCATACTCGGCCACCATCATGTTCCCTTGCTTCAGATTTTCAAACTCCCTTTAACGATTATTTTAGTAGGACTCAGGGGTATACTTCTGTCGAAAAGCTGCACAGAATCTCTCCCAAGAAATCAAAACTCCACTCTCTCTCATGACTCGGGAAGTACCTTTCCCCCAGTGTTGAGCATTATCCCTCAACTGTAAAACAACCAACTTCAGTCTCTTCTCCTGAGTATACTCCACTGTATCAAACAACTCTTCCATATGCTCCAACAAACCTTCAGCCATCAGACCACCCTCGGTGCCAGTAAAAGTCGAGGGATTCATCCTCTGGAACCTAGCCAACACTAATTCTATCTCTCCAACCTATCTAGTCAGATCATCCACCTGAACTTCTACTTGTCCGGCTCGATGACGCAAATGCACACTCTGCTGCTCAACATCCTCATCACTCTTAGGGGCTCTAAACTCCTCAACTGTCCGCCTAGTGGTCCTACCTCTACTTATCCTCGACGGCATCTATCAAACTCAAAGGTAAGAACCAAAGGAAGATAATTCACAGAGACAGATAACAAAATCATAAAAATCACAGAGTCAATCACAAACAAAAACTCAAACTCTGTGCCTTGACTCAAGTGTGAGGAAAAAGAATCGAGCTTATCCAAGTTTAAGCTCTGATACCAAAATGTCAGGTCCGGTGCGCTAAAGCATAGATTAATTACTCAATTAATCAAAATTATACGGAAGCATCAAATATGGGCTAAAGTTTTTTTTTTCGTTTGGGCCTGAACTGGAAATCATCTCTTAAAATACAATCATACTCAAAATAAGGATTTTAACTCAAAAATCCATACAAAAACAGGTAATACAACAAATACAGATCCCTAATACAGAAAAATGCACAGGGCATCCCCTGGCTCAATATATCAATACATAAAGTATATAACTGAGACTCAAAATGGGGATCTACCAGCCGACGCTCCACTCTGTCCAGCTGGATTACATGAAGACCCTGCAAAGGCCAACACAGACTAGAGCAGCCCAAAAGGGGAAACTAAAACGAGGTCAAACCTCAGTACGAAGAGCATCAATACAACATCAATCATATCAGACATGCAATATTTCAAACGTACAATGCATGTGGGTTACCAAGAATCATCGGTAAGCAAGGCATAACGACTCAGCTGTTCAATAAAATCTCAATGAATCAACAGAATCCAAATCACATTGACTCAGCTGGCTATCACGACTCAGTGACGACATTGGATTCTGAGCATGGCGCGCCGGCAGATCGCGACTCAACGATTATCAGGTCTCAAAGAAAACATGCTCAATATGCTATGCGTGTATGCAAGTCAGATTCATACTCACAATAAAACGCATATAAATCACACACATAGACAGATAAGAGCACAGAACCATCATCATAATTTAACCAAATCAAGCAGCTTCATCTAGCACATAATCACAGCAGCTCAATACACGAGTAGAAATATTCCAAGCTGATATTAAAGCTACTAATATAAGCTCACTCGTACCTCAAATCTCAGTACGACTACTATCTCAGCAGGTCTCACGAGAACACAGCACCAATAGCCTGCTCAAGTCTTCTGTCCTACCAGCTCACGGCGAAACTCAACAGAAGCTGCTTAAAAGCTCAAATTTCAAGAGCTCTAATGGAAAGGGAGAACTATCGGCCGGAAATCGCGAACAGGTCTAACACTGCAACTACTTTGCACTCCCTCAACACGTCGACTCAAAACTCCAAAGTGGTACCAATCGAACGACCTTGAAGAGGCGAACTCAGCGCCACCAGCCTTGCTCCAAACGGCGGCGTAAATTATGGAAAATCGGAAGAAATCGAGTACTATGAACAGTAAGTGTTGAGGAACAGTATATGTCGATTTCTCTCTGGGAGGAAGATAAGGGATATAAGGTCTGAAAATTGGCTAAGTGTTATTCGAAACTTATATTATTCTCCCAGTAAACGCTACAGTGAAATTCAACCAACTCAGATCTGAGCACTCACCAGATCTGACTAGCGCTACACCAACCTGACTCCTCTACGTTATACCAACTCGCTACTGTAAACCGTTGTTGCACAGGAGTCCCGCTCACATCAGAGCTGATATTAGCTCTGGCACATACCAGCACGCTGTTACTCAAATCTGGTACGCACAGCTGCTCGAACTCGTTGGACAGATTTCGCTCATCCAACGTCTATACTAGTAACCCAATACGATTTCGCATCGTCTCCCGCTCAGGAAAACCATCTTACTGCCTTCTCTCCCAGCTGGTATACGTCAACCAGCTCTCACCCAAATCTGATATCACAATTCAGCACTGTCAACTAGCATCCTAAATAACGTCGTTAAACGACGTCACACCGCCTCCGAATCTAGACAACTAGCTCACTTGTATGTAGGCCATCTCGCACACGTCTAGATCTGTACAACCCGTACTCCAAATCACGAATCGAACCGGTCCACATAGCACTACCACCTCAATCATACGGGGCATTTCTCTCCAAAGCTGAACTCCAACAATTCACGAGACACCAATCCAGCGCTCATGTTCTCTCTCTCTCTCCAGCTCTGGGCTCAACCACTCAAATCTGCCCGCATCCAAAGCTGATTTCCACAAAAAACTCACACGATTTTCCCTTTGCTAATTCGTCTAATCCGCTCATAATATAACACTAATTTAAATCAGTTATTTACAGTCCTCACAATGAAAGTGACATCTTCAGCACTTCTTGGTACATATCGGGATTGATCTCAATCATAGCAGTGAGGTACATAACATCACTATGCTTAACCTCAATCTGCATTGTCGAGACTAGACCCATTTTTCTAGAGCCTATGACCACATCATACACCCATTTCATAAAAGAAGGATTATCGACATTCACAATGAATAATGTAGGACCGAGTGCTTGTTGCTTTATCAAAAGCTATAGCTGGTGGTAACGGTGCAACTTCAATATTTTAAACCGTATAGCAATTCAAGCGCCATGTTTCGATCGATCTACCTTGCAGGAACAATTATTGCACATCAACAGTCACGCTCTCAATAATTGCACTCCTTGCAATCAATGAGAATCGAACCCGTGACCTTGGCTCTTATACCAATTGTAGGACCGAGCGCTTTTCGCTTTACCAAAAGCTATAGCTGGTGGTAATGGTGAAACTCCAATATTTTAAACCGTATAGCAACTCAAGCGTCACGTTTCGATCGTTCTACCTAACAGGAGAAATTATTGCACATCAACAAATGATCCACTCAAGTGTGGAATCACCGCAACTAAAGCAAGAACCAAGAATTTATTACTTAGAGTGACATCAAAATCACAAGGGAGACAACCATCCGTGATTAAATTTATATTTATTCTAAATACTGTCTCAAAATCTTGTTGGTAATTTAATTATTTTACCTATTAGGAAAATTATATTTCCTAAATGTTGGTTGCAGATTTATAATTTTGCTTTTTGCCATTAAAGATGCTATGGTAAATCTCCATCGTTAAGTAGAGTTAATATAATACAGTGCCACCGATAACAAAATTTTAAGAAATTTTGAATAATATATTTTATGTAATTTAAGTGACACTTGCTTTCAAGGAGTGACTAAAATCACCCGTTCATCCATCCGTTTTAATTCATGATTGGAATTTGGAACCCAAAATGTCAGTGTGAGTTTGGTTGACATTATTTTGCTCAAAACGTGTTTTTTAAATTTTTTAGTGGATCTTGTAATAATATCAATCTTGATGCTGATGTTACAAAACTTTTTGTTATGTTGCTAATATGTTTAACCAAGTGCGCTTAGATCAGAGTGTAGTGAACTGGAGTTGATCAGCACATCACCCAGCTGGTCAGCCGCATAGTCTCACAACAGCTCAGATCAGATCACAACAGCACATATCACATCACAACTGCTTAGATCAGATCACAACAGTGCAAATCAGATCATAGCACATCTCAGATAAGATCACAACAACATAGATCAGCTTAGCAGAATTAAGCTGGGTCAAACCAGATCAAACACAATTACTAGACTTATCAGAATTTTGGCTAGAAGTGTCCATACACCTTTCCATGAACTATTTCATTTATATCAAATTTGGATTATAGAAATATAACACTTGGAAGATTAACAAGTATAAGAAATAGAGAAGAGAGGAGAGGAGAGTTGAAAAAGATGTTGTAGCAGAGAACATATGAGAGAACAAAAAAAACAGAAGAGGGAGTCTTATATGAAGATATCAGCTAGATGAGAGCACTTCCCTCTGTGTGAGGATATATAAGAGAGTATACACTATAACAGATTAAATCCTCACACATGTTCACTCGTATAAATATATACGAGACTTGAGCTTCAACGTTTAGTTGAGTGAGAGTATTTCGCAAAGAATTAAATATTGTGCTTTTAGTAGTGTTCTATGAGTTTCAATTTAGGCAATGAGTAAGTCCAAAATTGAGGTGAGCTTTTACCAAATGTTATATAAATCAAAGTTTTCTAGTGGAGGGAGTCTTATATGAAGATATCAGCTAGATGAGAGCACTTCCGTCTGTGTGAGGATATATAGGAGAGTATACACTGTCAGGCCCCGTGCTAATAACCAACAATCAAGTCATCATATCTATCGACAGCTCTCGCGACAAATACTCATCTGCTGATCTCTTTCACAAACGCATCTGCTGAACTAAATAGTCATCTGCTGAAATAATAGTCAACACTCCAAAAATGTTGACTAACACGCGTCACTTTCACGCTCGATCTCGCGCTAAACTCAAAATCTACCAGCAGCAACTTCAACTCGAACTAAACCAGCAGACCTCAACTTCACGTGATTAATCCCAAATCAACACAATTAATCACTAAACCAAATTCTCAATCCTCACATACACTATAACAGATTAAATCCTCACACATGTTCACTCATATAAATATATACGAGACTTAAGCTTCAACGTTTAGTTGAGTGAGAGTGTTTCACAAAGACATTAAACATTGTCCTTTTAGTAGTGTTCTATAAGTTTCAATTTAGGCAATGAGTAAGTCCAAAATTGAGGTGAGCTTTTACCAAATGTTATATAAATCAAAGTTTTCTAGTGGATCATTCCATCAATATTGTGCTTTTAGTAGTGTTCTATGAGTTTCAATTTAGGCAATGAGTAAGTCCAAAATTGAGGTGAGCTTTTACCAAATGTTATATAAATCAAAGTTTTCTAATGGAGGGAGTCTTATATGAAGATATCAGCTAGATGTGAGCACTTCCCTCTGTGTGAGGATATATAGGAGAGTATACACTATAACAGATTAAATCCTCACACATGTTCACTCATATAAATATATAAGATACTTGAGCTTCAACATTTAGTTGAGTGAGAGTATTTCACAAAGAAATTAAATATTTGCTTTTAGTAGTGTTCTATTAGTTTCAATTTAGGCAATGAGTAAGTCCAAAATTGAGGTAAGTTTTTACCAAATGTTATATAAATCAAAGTTTTCTAGTGGATTCTTCCATCAATTATTGCCTTCAGACTTCCATAAATAAATTGTGAGTTTACATTATTGCATTGAATCATGATAATCAATTGTATTGTTGAAATATTTTAGGTGTTTGATAATATGCTTCAACCAAACTGATTTTGTAACTTCACTTGCATATCTTTCAATGTTTGACAAATTGCATAAATAGGTTTAGAGATTATGTAGAGTATTTACTGCTTGGTATAAAAATAAACTTGATATTATCTCTCGATACTTAAAAATTTAAAAAACGGAGGTTTGAAACTCCATGGTGTAAAACTTTTTATAATAGGTTATTCATTTCCTCTAACATATTGTTCGATCCTATCATTTTTTAAAGTACTTTTTAAATAAAAGTTTTGAAATATTTGTTCTTTGATAAATAGATCAAAAACACTTTCTACATTTATAAATAATGGAATTATTTGCTACTAAAAGTATGTTAAGTGTTTTTTTAAGTGAGAAGCTACTCAAAAGATCCAAATTTGGTCTTGCGAAAAATAAACTTATTGTAGCTTAATTAAATGCTTTTAAAAGAACTAAAAACAAAATCCAAAAATATATAAATCTAAAAAAAGAACACATTTTTTTCATCTATCATTGTAGTTCAATCGGACACGGAAACACAGCTGCAAAATCGAAGACGCCTCCGACGGCTGAAAAGAAATTTCGTGACATGGAGCCTAAATTAATGTCTTTGCCCCTTTTACTTGAATAGAAATTGATTTTTATTCATTTTAGTTATACTTACTTTACGATCACCGAATGAGAGAATATCACCTTGAATAAAGGAGAATAAATATTCTTCAATTTTTTAAAGTTATTAGTTCCTGTTTCTCATTTATATACCATTCTCGTTTCTCATTCGAGAAGTAATCCGAAGAAGTATAGTTTGTTAAAAATTTTAAACGTGATACATTTTGAGGTCAGACATGATTTATCTCAATGTGTTGCATATTGGATCATTGGATTTTATCAAAAGAACATCATTAATTCACTTGTTTTTCGAAAAATATATTCCACCAACGATTTTTTTAAAAAGATCTTGAAATTTTTTTCAAACATATATTTTAGATTTTTCACCTATAAACATTAAAAATATTTTTAAAATTATTATCTAAACGAAACCCCGGTTTTCTAAATTAGTTTTTAATATTTTACGAAAATGCACACCAGACTAGATACAGACCGAGAAACAACCACATGCATGTATTGATCGCCTAACAAGGACAAAAAACCATTTGCATGGCTAGTAGAGAAGACCGAGACCGTAGTCCGCGTCAATGCCAACTAGTTTACTTTTCTTTAGATACATTGCCTTCTTGACAAATTGCTGTGCTCGTGCTGGCTACATTTATATCTATAAATAGGGAATATATCTACACTAGATCATATCAAACGGAAGGTTAATTTAATTGAATATGGGTTTGAATAGAATTGTATCCATTGGCCTTTTCTTGTCCTTGATTCTTCTCATTTCCTCCCTGACGATCGCAGCCGGAGAGACACGTAAGTACTGAATTTATGGATTTTTATGTTTAAACTCTTCAATTCTATCTGTACGCCGAAAATTAAAGAAAAAACATTGAAAATTTAAACCCAGAAGGCTAATTATGATATGTGCAGCACTTGGAGATGTTTCTCTTCGACGCATTCCAGGCTTTCCAAAAAGACCTCCTGGAACCCGTCCTCGTGGATGCTGCGAAAAAGACAAGTGCCGTTGGTATTGCCTCTGCTGTAAGAAAGCCGCCGAAGCTGTGAATACAAACGTTCAACCCAAAATTCATAACTAATTAAGCTACAAAATAAAAGAGTAATATGTGTGATGTTTAATTTTCTGCTAAATTAAACAGTTTCACGTGTAAAATATGAATAATAACGTCAATTATATGTTGAAATAAGATCTCGCGTTGCCTGGTCTGAGGATGTATAAATACTATACGATCATCTCCAGGTGTTTTATTTTTATATTTGCGCGGCTCTGCGCTTTTACTTTGGTGTTCAATGAAAATTAATAAGCTCATGGCATTTATTATTTGTTGATATCTATCTATCTATCTATCTATCTATCTATCTATCTATCTTTTTATTACACATTGAGACAATTTGTCACATATTGATATTTATTATTTATGTATTTTAGAATTACAAATTTGCACGAAATGCAATCTTTATAAACATAAAACACAGGTAAATTTTTTTGTACAACTAATAAAATTTTAGTGTTCGACATAGCATTAGATATTTTTCAGGGAAAAAGGTTATATTGGTCCTCTATTTTTAACTGTTTTTTTTTTAGTCCTATAACTAATCAAATTTCAATATTGATCCTTTAACTTTTAACTTTTACCTATTTTAATCCGAATTTACCAATTTTGACATTATATTGCTAATTAGACATGACAAGAAATTTGAAAGTTTTTGAATTTAATATATCATTGGACAAAAAAATATAAATTATAAATAATAGTTAAAAAGACACGATTAAAAACATCAACCTCTTCTTGCTAAACTAATCCAAAAAACTACCAATTAATATTTTTTATCATATTGTGTTATTCATTTTAAACTCTCGGATAAAGGCCAATATTGTTCCACATCAGAAAACCGACACGGATCAAATCCCTAAATGATTTTAAAGGAAATAAAAAACTTCATCATTCACATTGAATGAGCTTAACAGAGTTCTCGTCTTTACCTCTGAGGAGAAAAAGATCCAAGAATAATACAACATTTGGTTACATGATGTTAAACATAATAATACAAAATAAATATTAATTGATATTATTTTAGATTAATTTAGTACGTAGAGATTGATGTTTTTAATTTGTGTATTTTTTAACTATTTGTTTATAGTTTATATTTTTTGTCCAATGATTGTCATTCAAAGTAGGATGATATTATATTAAATTCAAAAACTCCCAAATCTCTTGCCATGTCATCAAACTAATTTCGTCTAATCAATAATATAATGTCAAAATTGGTCAATTCAGTAAAATCGGATTAAAATAGATAAAAATTGAAAGTTAATGGATCAATATTGAAGTTTAAATAATTATAGGACTAAAAGAGAAAACAGTTAAATATAGATAACCAAAATGACATTTTTCCCTATTTTTCATAATAGCCATAATACCTTGTCACATTTTTTTTTACTTTTCCTATGATTATAGTATCAACTGAGATGAGCTTTTCTAATTCAAATTATTGAAATCTTATTTGAGACCCGCAATGTTAAGAGAGACTGAATCTATTAGTGATTCTACATATTTGAGAAGATCTCAAATGACGGTACAAATGATAAACTTAATTTTTAAGACCACGTTAAGGTTACGTTTTAAATATATTAATTGTTAATTTAGGGTTTAGGGTTCCATATTAAGAAATATTACTCCAACACATTGTCCAAACAGGTGGGACACTACGACAGTGGATTGTTGTGTAACATCACTTAGCCACAAAATTCATCTGAAACGTCAATTACAATGATAGTTGATGGACCAGGACTGAGAAACTCAATGTTCTTCTGCTTCTTGGCATCCTCAAAGTTAACGGTGGTAGTGCCCTTTTCTTGTGCCCTTTTCTTGTGTGCTTTCGTGCTCTGACAGAACTTCATTCTCTTCCCAGTTCTGGATGGGACCATTGTATCCTCACCTAACTCACAAGATTCGCCTTCTACAAAATCGATTTATTGTAGCTTACCAAAAGTTATAACCGATGATAACGAGACAACTCTAATTTTTTAAATTGTATATAAACTCAAGTGCGATCGCTCTATTTTCCAGGAACAATTACCGTCCTTCAAAAATCTCTCTTCCGATAATTTCACTCCTTATAATCGATGAGAATCGAACCTGTAACGTTGGTTGAGCTAATTGTATGATCGAGCACTACCGTTTTACCAAAAATTATAGCTGATGGTAACGGTGTTTGTAAACCATATAGTAACTCAAGCATCACTGCTCGATCACCCGACCTAGTAGGGATAATTATTATACTTCAACATACCGATCTTCTTAGCTTTGAAATATAGACTTTTTTTTGTCATTCGAACATAGATCGACCACAGGTCCACAATGTATTTGTTGTCATGGTTTTTCTGGAACCAATCTTTGAAGGGGAGGAAAGAGATGTGAATAAGTGGTGTAGGTTTGCAAAGGACCATGTATATCCAATTAACTGATTCACCACAGCTTCACTTCTCTTTCTACCCCTCACTTATTTTTCTTCTCCTTATGTACGATAGACAATTCTCAGACCACTGTGCACAGATTGTTTACAAATCTCAAATTTTTATTTATCTTAAATTTTTAGCATAGCAATTTATTGTGTTTAAGTTTTTTGGTCATCCACCAAGTTTACGTTGTAATTATGGTATTATATTAACATGTTCGTGTATGTTTTCTGTCATCTATTCATCCTTAGCTAAGTGTTCCAGTAGGTGTATTTAATTACCTAATGACTAGAAAACGGAGATTGTATGTACTGATTTGAAACGTATATTAAAAGTTAGTTATAATTGTCAACGTTCAAAAAATGAGATTGTGTTACATAACCCTTTGTCCAAAATGGTGTAGAAAGAGAAGTGGCTCCTTTTCTGAAATTAGTTTCTTCATTCATTAAATCAAGTTACGTCATCATATACTTTTCACATTTTTTTTTTAAATACTATAATGAAATTCAGGCTAAATCATATGTTGTTTTTATTGGACAAGAACCTGGTATGTAAACAAGTACGTGGATTTCGTGGCACCTGTTACATTTGGATATCAAACTAAGAAAGAGGTTGATGAAGCATTTCTTTCATTCTTGCATAATCCGGAAGCCGATCCCGACCTGCATAGAGCAAAAAAAGTTCATCTTCAACTTCTACTTCAAAACCTATGCAACCTAACAAGAAATCACGTAAGCAGATAAATGTCATAGGAGAATTATCACATGAATACACAATAATGCTATGAGAAGGGAGAAGTAGTCGAGCAGATTGGACAGACACTTGAGGATATGCAATTATGTGACGACGAATAGATTGCTGTAACCTATGAAGTTTTAGAGCTATGTTTATAGTAGCCTATTTATGTAGACACGTTTTCTTCAATTCATTTTGTATTCGTGATGTAGTAAATGACTGTTGTGAAAACCCAGAAATTCAGCCTTAAAAAAAAAAAACTCAGATCCTGTTCGGTCAACTCAGATCCTGCTCGGTCAACTCAGATCCTGCTCGGTCAACTCAGATACGTGACAGTCAACTCAGATTCTGGATAATCAGCAGTCACAGATTCTGTACAGTCAGCAGTCAACTCAGCTATGACTGGTCACCTCAGCTATGACTGATCAACTCAGCTTTGGACGATCAACTCAGGTATGACTAGGAAATTCAGATTCGACTAAGGAAATTCAGATTCGACGACTGAAATTCAGATTCCGCGACGTACATTCAGATTCCGCGACGCAAATTCAGATTTGGCGACGGAGAATCACATTTGGCGACGCAAATTCACATTTTGGCGACGCAGAATCAGATTTAGAGACGCAGATTCAGATTTGGTGACGCAGAATCACATTTAGCGACGCAGAATCACATTTAGCGACACAAATTCAGATCTGGTAAAGAAAACTCAGTTTGGCTCACGGATTTCAGCAAGCTCTTCACGCGTACAGAGCAGATTGTTTGCAATCGTAACTGCCAATTTAGAGGGATTAATGACCAATTAAGAGGCCCAAATCTACACTAATGCTCTCGTAACAGCCATTTTAATGGCCATAAAATCAGGAAATTAAGGCTTTAATGGCTGCCTTTGACTATCCCATTTCTACACCTATATATACCCCGTTTTGACAACAGATGAACCACACTCAACCTGCAATTTTTCCCAGAAATATAAACAATTTCGTGTACCAGATTTCGCCTGAGTTGTCTAAGCTGATTACTGTTTATGCTGCATTGAACCACGCAAACTTCAGATTACTGTAAGTGGGCTTTTGTTATATATATTCATTTCAAATATTATATATATTATTCATACTAAGCTCTGTTTGGAATTACTGAATTGTTCCGTTTCAAATTATGTTTCGTGGCAAGTTCATGATGTGAATTATGCTCTGTTTTAGCACTGATATTTCTGTCGTAATATGGGTCTACGAAATATTCCACACTCTGAGTTACGTGGTGTAACTATATGGCCTCGACCCCTTAGAGGAGTAAAAATTAGAGACTGATCAGTAAACCATAGAAACGAAGTATCATAAGTGCTACCTGTTATGTGATATGCTCTGCTCTGTTCTGTATATGCTCTGTTATGAAATCTGTATCCAGTATATGTATATGTATATGTTGTATGCTTGAATGGTATCCCCCACTTGCTGAGTGTTTCCCCAAACACTCACCCCTTACTTCTCCACCCAGATAAGAATGAAGAACGGGTTGAAGAAGAGGAACAAGAGCTGTTCTGGGGCTGGTGAAGATTCTGCTTTTCTTTCTGTTAATGTAATTTCGCTTCCGCACTCTCTTATTCAGACTTTGATTTTCAGATGTAAAAACGATTATATTTTTGTTATGTAATAGAATGGTTTTGGCTATACTATGAGGCTCAATGTTTTATAATTGTTTAATATTACCAATGTCATGAGTCTCGGTCTCGGGGCGTGACATTTTAGTGGCATCAGAGCCGACCAGGTTCATAATCCGGTTGGGAAACCAAATCTTAAATTTTGCAAGGTCTGGGACGAATTTTCAGATTTTGGCATGAGATCAGTGCTACCCCCTCCGAAATGGCCCAACGAGCAATACTCACTTGATCGTGACCTAAGGCGCTTTTTGGCCAAATTCCTTCGTTTAGACCTCCAAAATCGCGTTTTTGCCGTTTTCGGAAAGATTTGAAAATTCAATAACTTTTTGTACAGGAATCAGATTTCAATTCCGTCAACATTTCTGTAATACCTATGGTTAGAACTAACTGTTTATGGAATAATCTCACAACTTTCTATTTTTGGAAATATCTTCGATTTTAGGATATGGCCCCCTCTGCTCCCCGTACTCGTGCTGCTGCTGCCCTTCGCATGAAGCAGATTGCCCTTGACAACCAAAGCCGCACGATTAGGCGTCTTAGAGTTCATCTAGCAACCGAGAGATGAGGGTTAGCTACTATTAAGAAAGAACATGAGAGTACCCAAGTAGCACTAGAAGCCTCGCACAAGACCATTGTCGGGCTCATGGAAATAGGCCTATGTATGTCAAAGAAAATTGAAAGGATGAAGGCAAAGAAACGACATACAAGAGAGAGCCATCTGGAGTGTCATTATAAGTGGCAGGCTCGTATCCAAGAGGCCGAAGATTCGCTCCAAGCGCAACACCTAATCATCGGCTACTATTAAGAAAGAACATGAGAGTACCCAAGTAGCACTAGAAGCCTCGCACAAGACCATTGTCGGGCTCATGGAAATAGGCCTATGTATGTCAAAGAAAATTGAAAGGATGAAGGCAAAGAAACGACATACAAGAGAGAGCCATCTGGAGTGTCATTATAAGTGGCAGGCTCGTATCCAAGAGGCCGAAGATTCGCTCCAAGCGCAACACCTAATCATCGAGGCCCTTGTAGAGGAGAAAGATAGCCTACTCCAAACAATCCAAGGTCTGCAAGAAGCTAACGGTGCCCCTGCTCCATTCGATGATGAATGGGAGGAAGAACCGGAAGAAGACCCGGAAGAAGAAGAGATTGAGGAAATCCCTGTAGGCGAGGGAGAGATTGTGGATGAATAGAATATGTTTTATCTTTCGAATAAGCCTTGTATTCAATTCATTCTTATAGCTAAAAATTTGATTACCCCTTCGTTATAGTATACTCGATTGTTTAGCATTGATACGCATCTATTCTTTGTAAGTTTTCCTATGGCAGAATATGGCGGGAAACCGAAGAAGCGATACTAACAATGGAGGCGAAGGATCCTCGAATTCAAGAACTGGTCTTAGTAGAGAAGATCTGATGGCATTAGCTACTATAGTTGCCACGACTCTCCAGGGGTTGGTCAATACCAACAACAACAACCAAACTCCTCCTCCTACTCCTCCACCTCGTGGGACTAAGTAGTACTACGAGTCCCTTCGTAAGAACAAAGCCCCCACCTTCGATGGGAGCCCTGACGCCGAAGTTGTCCAGACTTGGATGAAGAATATTGAAACGCAACTTCGACTACTGGAAGTCCCAGACGCTGTCAAGGTAGATGTCGTAACGCCACTCCTCGACGGCAAAGCTGGAAACTGGTGGGAAGCAGTCGAGCCAACCATGACTGCAAATGGGCAAATCACATGGACAAGATTCCGGGAAGCATTCTTGAAACAGTACTTCCCAATGGAAGTCAGAATGCAACGACTCAGCGAGTTTGAAACTTTCACCCAGACTGCAGACATGTCGGTAGTAGAGTATACCTCCAAGTTCAATTCATTGGGCACCTATGTCCCAACTATCATGGCGGATAATACTCTAAAGATGCACCGATACAAGAAGGGTCTGAATAGCTGTATCCAGTCAGCCCTTGCAGTCTATCAAGCCACAAGCTTTGAGGACTTAATGGAGCTGTAAGCCAAGCAGAGACTGACATAAAGAGGCGAGAAGCTGACAACAAGAACAAATGCCCCCTCAATGCTCAGACTTCACACGGTGGGCCTAAGAACAAGCTGCCAAACCTCAACAATCGCGGATCAGCACCGAATAACCAAATGTTGGCAACTTGCACCTCTTGTGGTCACCGTCATAGTGGAGATTGTCGCAAGCAGAGTGGTGCATGCTTTAAGTGTGGAAAGTTGGGCCATCGAATTACGGATTGTCCGGAAAACCAAGGTTCAAAGGCTGGATCGAGCAATGCGGCTTAGAACAAGCCAAAGCCTAGGGAGGATAAACCCAATGCTCGTGTGTTTGCAATGACACAGGAAGAAGCTGAAGATGCCAGTGACGTGGTGGCAGGTACCATTTTTATCAACAAGCTGCCTGCTTATGTGTTGTTTGACTGTGGTGCTACCCATTCATTCATATCTAGGAGATTTGCTAAGAAGTTAGGGCTAGAGCCTGAAATTCTATGTGAACCCTATAGAGTAGCAACTCCTACCAACGCTACCATTGAAACACATAAGATCCATCGGGACTGCGAGATGTCCATAAACGACCGTTCATTCTCTGCAAACCTGATACAACTCAACATGGTCGAGTTTGACGCCATATTAGGGATGGATTGGCTATCTAAGAACCATGCATTGGTAGATATGCCGAGGTAAGAGTGTGAAACTTCAAGCCCCTGATCAAGAATAGCTGATGTATTATGGTCATGGTCGAGTTTGACGCCATATTAGGGATGGATTGGCTATCTAAGAACCATGCATTGGTAGATATGCCGAGGTAAGAGTGTGAAACTTCAAGCCCCTGATCAAGAATAGCTGATGTATTATGGTAAGAACAAGGAGCGAAGGTCCCTACTTTCTGCGGCCCAAGCATGGACAGTCATGAAGTTAGGAGCAGAAGTTTTCTTGGCAATGATTCATGAAGTAAAAGAAGGAGACGAACTCAAAATAAAAAACATCCCAGTGATGCAAGAATTTGCAGATGTGTTTCCTGATGACTTACCTGGAAAAGTGCTGACATAGAAATTGAGTTTGAAATCAACCTAGTGTTAGGGACGACCCCAATTTCCAAGGCACCCTATCGGATGGCACCTGCAGAACTCAAGGAGCTCAAGGACCAACTACAAGAACTGCTAGACAAAAAGAAGATCAGACCCAGTGTGTCATCTTGGGGAGCTCCAGTGTTATTTGTCAAGAATAAGGATGGAACTATGAGATTGTGCATCGACTACAGAGAGTTGAACAAGATCACAATCAAGAATAAGTATCTTCTTCCAAGAATTGACGACCTCTTTGATCAACTCAAAGGAGCTACAACCTTCTCCAAGTTAGATTTGAGGTCGGGTTATCATCAACTGAAGATCAAGGCTGAGGATGTTCCTAAAACTACATTTAGAACAAGGTATGGCCATTACGAATTCACGGTGATGCCATTTGGTCTAACCAATACACCAGCAGCCTTCAAGGATCTCATGAACCGTGTATTCAAACCGTTCCTCGACAAATTTGTGGTGGTGTTCATAGACGATATACTTGTGTACTCACCAAGTGAAGAAGAACACAAAGAACACCTCCGAATCATCCTTAAAACTCTGAGGGAGAAACAACTGTACGCAAAGTTCAAGAAGTGCGAATTATGGCTGAAGAGTGTGGCATTCCTAGGCCATATAATTTCTGAGGCAGGCGTATCAATGGATCCAAAGAAGGTAGAAGCTATCATGGACTGGCCTATACCAAAGACAGTGACAGAAGTTCGAAGCTTCTTGGGACTGGCTGGCTATTATCGTAAGTTCGTAGAAGGATTTTCATCAATAGCCTTACCACTCACTAGACTCACCCAGAAGAACTCCAAGTTCAACTGGAACGAAGAATGTGAGACAAGCTTCGAAACTCTCAAGACGAAGCTTGCATCTGCCCCTGTTCTGACGCTACCCGTAGGGGACAAAAGCTTTACCATCTATAGCGATGCATCGAAAGGAGGACTAGGGTGTGTACTCATGCAAGATGGTAGAGTAATTGCTTATGTATCAAGACAACTAAAGACGCATGAACACAACTACCCAAACCATGATCTAGAGCTAGATGCGGTAGTTTTTGCTCTAAAGATTTGGCGACACTACCTCTACGGAGCAAAATGTGAAGTATTCACCGACCATCAGAGTCTCAAGTATATATTCACTCAGAAAGAATTGAATCTGAGACAAAGACGATGGCTAGAGCATTTAAAGGACTACGACTTGACAATAAACTACCACACAGGGAAGGCAAACAAGGTAGCCGATGCGTTGAGTTGGAAGAATATGAACATGGTAATACTATCATCGATCTCAGCCCAACCGTGGCTTAGAGAATTGGTCAAGCTAAAGCAGGATCAAGACCCCAGCTTAATAAGGCTGAAATACCAGATCAAGGAAGGGAAAATGACTGATTTCCTAGCAGACCAAGATGGGATTCTTGGATGAACGGACGACTATGTGTACCCGACGTCGAACCTCCGTCGGGACGTGATGTCTGAAGCACATAAATCTAAGTTCTCAAACCACCCAGGAAGTACAAAGATGTATAGAGATTTGAAGGAACACTTATGGTGGAATGGGATAAAAAGAGATGTTGTTGATTTTGTCGCTAGGTTCCACGTATGTTAACAAGTCAAGGCAGAACATCAAAGACCTGGAGGATTATTACAGCCACTGGAAATTCCGGAGTGGAAATGGGAAAACATATCCATGGACTTCGTAGTAGGGCTGCCGAAGACAAGATTAGGCCATGACGGAATATGGATAATCGTGGATAGGTTAACAAAATCCGTGCACTTTCTGCCTGTCCGAATGAACTACGGCTTGGATAAGCTCGCTTCATTGTACATGGACAACATCGTCAGACTACATGGAGTCCAAACCAGTATTCTGTCAGATAGGGAACCAAGATTCGTATCTCGTTTCTGAAATAGCTTCCAAGAAGCCATGGGAAGTAAGGTCACCCTCAGTACGGCTTATCATCCACAGACAGATGGCCAAACTGAGAGAACCATCCATACCCTAGAAGACATGCTACGGACATGCACCTTAGACTTCGGTAGCAATTGGATCGAGCATCTACCTCTAATAGAGTTCGCATACAACAACAGCTACCACAACAGCATAGGAATGGCACCATATGAGGCCCTATATGGACGGAAATGTCGATCACCGCTATATTGGGATGAAGTTGGAGAGAAGGTCATCACAGGACCTGAACTCATCCAGGAAACAATGAAAAAGGTAGCGATCATAAAGGAAAGACTGAAGGCAGCCCATGATCGACAGAAAAGCTGGGCAGACTTAAAGAGAAGACCATTGGCCTTCGAAGTAGGCGAAAAGGTGTATCTTAAGGTGTCTCCCATGAAAGGAGTAGTTCGATTTGATAAGACCGGAAAGCTGAATCCCCGGTATGTCGGAAAAAATCTTGGAAAGAGTAGGAACACTTGCCTACAGACTGGCCTTACCACCCAGTATGTCAAGAATCCACAATGTCTTCCATGTCTCACAACTAAGGAGATATATAGCGGATTGTAGTCACGTTCTCGATGAAGGACCACTCCTTGTGGAAGGGAATCTGACCTAAGGACTGACCTATTAAGAAGTACCAATTCGAATCGTGGACACAAAGGACCAGGTTCTTAGACGAAAAACAACCCCGTACGTCAAAGTCCAATGGTCCAACCACACCGAAAGAGAAGCCACGTGGGAAATGGAGGAGAAGATGCGTAAGCAATATCCCTACCTTTTCGACGATGAAGGTAACCAAAGTTTTGAGGACGAAACTTCTTTTAAGGAGGGAAGGATGTGAAAACCCAGAAATTCAGCCTTAAAAAAAAAACCAGATCCTGTTCGGTCAACTCAGATCCTGCTCGGTCAACTCAGATACATGGCAGTCAACTCAGATTCTGGATAATCAGCAGTCAACACAGATTCTGTACAGTCAGCAGTCAACACAGATTCTGTACAGTCAGCAGTCAACTCAGCTATGACTGGTCAACTTAGCTATGACTGGTCAACTCAGCTATGACTGGTCAACTTAGCTTTGGACGGTTAACTCATCTATACTAGGAAATTCAGATTCGACTAAGGAAATTCAGATTCGACGACTGAAATTTAGATTCGACTAAGGAAATTCAGATTCGACTAAGGAAATTCAGATTCCGCGACGTACATTCAGATTCCGCGACGCAAATTCAGATTTGGCGACGGAGAATCACATTTGGCGACGCAGAATCAGATTTAGCGACGCAGATTCAAATTTGGCGACGCAGAATCACATTTAGCGACGCAAATTCAGATCTGGTAAAGAAAACTCAGTTTTGGCTCACGAATTTCAGCAAGCTCTTCACGCGTACAGAGCAGATTGTTTGCAACCATAACTGTCAATTTAGAGGGATTAATGGCCAATTAAGAGACCCAAATAAATGCCTACACTAATGCTCTCGTAACAGCCATTTTAATGGCCATAAAATCAGGAAATTAAGGCTTTAATGGCTGACCTTTGACTACCCAATTTCTACACCTATATATACCCCATTGTGACAACAGATGAACCACACTCAACCTGCAAATTTTTCCCAGAAATATAAACAATTTCGTGTACCAGATTTCGCCTGAGTTGTCTAAGCTGATTACTGTTTCTGCTGCATTGAACCCACGCAAACTTCAGATTACTGTAAGTGGGCTTTTGTTATATATATTCATTTCAAATATTATATATATTATTCATACTAAGCTCTGTTTTGAATTACTGTTCGAGCAATTGTTCCGTATCAAATTCTGTTTCGTGTCAAGTTCATGATGTGAATTATGCTCTGTTTTAGCACTGATATTTCTGTCGTAATATGGGTCTACGGAATATTCCGCACTCTGAGTTACGTGGTGTAACTATATGGCCTCGACCCCTTAGAGGAGTAAAAATTAGGGACTGATCAGTAAACCATAAAAACGAAGTAATCATCAGTGCTACCTGTTCTGTGATATGCTCTGCTCTGTTCTGTATATGCTCTGTTCTGAAATCTGTATCCAGTATATGTATATGTATATGTTGTATGCTCGAATGGTATCCCCCACTTGCTGAGTGTTTTCCCAAACTCTCACCCCTTACTTCTCCACCCAGATAAGAACGAAGAACAGGTTCATCAGGGCTGGTGAATATTCTGCTTTTCTTTCTGTTAATGTAATTTCGCTTCCACACTCTGTTATTCAGACTTTGATTTTCAGATGTAAAAACAATTATATTTTGGTTATGTAATAGACTGGTTTTGAGCTATACTATGAGGCTTAATGTTTTACAATTTTATAATTGTTTAATATTTCCGATCTCATGAGTCTCGATCTCGGGACTTGACAACTGTGATGTCTATGTAATTAACTTTTCTTTATCAATAACACCTTTTATTCGGCAAACACAATAGAGTTCATCCAGGGTAATACAAGTCTAGCGAGCCATCTTGTGACAGCGAATTGTAGGTGCAGGTATTGCCACTAACTTGGTTTATCTTTTTCACAATATTTGTGTATGCATTGTGAAGTTCATATTTGTCTTGTATTTCTTTTCGTTCTATGTTTTTTATTTCATTACGGTCTACGGATTCATTATTAATTTATATTATTAATATTGATATGCATATCTATCCTTGTCATTTACTGATACATATCTACCACTGTCTTTTACTGAATTAAATTACATTATTAATAATGATATACATATAAATAATGATATGCAAATCTACCCGTCTTTGTATTTTCATCGTGTCTTTTCGGTGTAGTTTCTTTCCATCAATTCGATGGTACATATCTACTCCTGTGTACCATTAATAAGATAATTGAATGACAAGTCTTTATTACAAGTGGTTGACCCTATTAAGTTCTTGGTTTGTGGTTTATAAATACTTTATTCGTTGACGCATCCTGTGTACCATTAATAAGAAATGATTGAATGACAAGTCTATATTACAAGTGGTTGGCCTTATTAAGTTCTTGGTTTGTGGTTTATAAATACTTCATTTATTCCTTAATATTTGTATGTGTATAATTCAACAGGTAGGATAAATGTTCGTTGCTTCAAAGATTGTTTCCGAAGAAACCGCTACAAGCATATACATTGTACTTGTGGCTGATCTATGTTCGGATGACGAAAAAAATCTGTATTCCGAAGCTAAGCACTCTGGTAGGAAGGCAGAGCTTGTGGAGTTGGCGAGGATTCGATGGTCCCACAAAGAAATGGGAAGAGAATGAAGTCCTATCCTGGTATCAAAGCACCATTAGCACACAAGAAAAAGAGCACTATCCGTTAGAGTAGATGTTCAACTAGCCAACTTGTGACGTGTGGGCTCTTGTTGACTTTATGTAAAACGATCTTTATTTATGAAATTCGCACTCTTTTATGGCATTCTTTATCTTCATTATTACAATTGTTGGATAAAGACTTTGAATGCACTATATTGTATGTTAGATGTGATAGTGAATTTGATGGTTATCATGTAACACATCTAATAGTCACTGTGTATTCTAAACTTATTCCTAGTCGATTGAGCCGTCCAAAAGAGGATAAGGACCGTCCGAACTTGAGACTAGCATCTTTGATGCGAAATACCACGTTTCATTGGTAGGAATATATAGTGATGTTCTGAGCATACAGATGGATAGTGACCTGGTGATCATCGAACTACCCTCGTTCGGACTTTCCAAGTGGTTACCATTTGTCGAGTGGATTAAGTTCGAGGTCTTGGTTGTACAGATTAGTCCTTATTATTCGAAACGTCATGAGACTCTATATGATAGGTGCCTCACTTTGACCCATTTTATCGACTCAGTTGGGGTCATCAGGTTGGAGTCGATGCTTCGTTGTCGAGAATTCACCGCTCGCCCTTGTGTGTGGATATCCTATGCTATCTGAGGAGATAATAATGTGACAAATCTCTGGCCAGAGTACTAGATGCGTTTTAGGTAAATGTGTTTACCTTAGTAACACATACGATGTCACTATTTGATCTCCAAGATGTACGCATGGTTATTGGATCTATAGCGACTCTCGATTTACCAATGATCCTTGATCTGATCGGGATATTTGAGTTGAAAGGACCGTACTGTACGCTAACCATGACCGACTGATTCTTGCAGGCACTATCAGTGATACCTAGGGGATCATGGGGCGATGTTGCTAGACGCTTTACCATGATTCGATGGGTAAGTCCGAAAATATGTTTTCGGAGTCACAAATGCTATGAGCCAACGGCTAGTTGTATCCTTGAACCATTGAGGGTCACACAAGTACTGGTTTTCCAATTCTCGTACGGATATGGTACTCAAAGTGTTGAGTATAGTAGGAGGAAGGTTGGGAGTATGACTTCCTAAAAGTAGCTAAGGGAGTAGGACTTCCATATTTAGCTAATGGGAGTAAACCTGTCATATATAGATTTAGTGGTCCGAAAATTTGATTATGCATCATAATGATCAGTTTTGTAAACTGCGCGTATCAGTGATATCTGATCATCGATCGGGATTATGATGAGACCACAATCGAGGGAGTCGAAACGTATGTTCACAGTTTGACTTGAACCAAATGTTCACAGTTTGAGTTGAACCGAATGTTCACTGTTTGAGCTGAACCGAATGTTCACAATTTGAGTTGAAGCGAATGTTCACTGTTTGAGTTGAATCGAATGTTCACTTTTTGTTCAAATCAAACTCTATCTCTCAATTTATAAATATGGCAATGAGGAGACACTTTAAAAAGTGAGAAAGAAAAACACCAAAATCTATTCAGCAAACTTCTCCCCTCTCCCTTCTTCCCTCGCCCTCGCCGTCGCCGCCAGCCGCCCGCCACCGTCGTCGGAATTTGTTCCGACCATCTCGGCGAGGAGATTTCATCCGTGAAATTTTCGTCGATTTTCTAGTGCAAACTGGCGAAGGAGTTGAGATTCTGGTCGTGGACCGGATTAGGCGTCGATCCTGCCGTTCAAACATTGAAGTGCCAATTCCCTCGTCGAATTGGTCGATGCCAGGCGCCTAGACGCCATCAAGGTACCTTCTGAACATTCTATGAATGTTTATGATTATTGTATAGGTGTATTGACCGTTCCCGGGCTCCAAAAATTTTAAATTCTTCCGCTGTGTCCCGGGAACGGGATCCGGATCCGCCGTTGTGCCAACACTATCACTATTAACTTTGAGGATGCCAAGAAAGGCATGCAGAAGAGCATTAGGTTTCTCAGCCCTGGACCATCGACTGTCATTGTAATTGACGTTTCGGATGAATCTTGTGGCTAAGTGATGTTACATTACAGTCCACTGCCTCATTGCCCCACCAGTTTGGCAAGCACCAAATGATCTTAGCAATAACAACTCTCAGCTAGCGCAGAAATTAAACTGACGACAGTTTGTATTACAAACAAACATAATCACAATGTAATTTCGAGTTTCCTGTTGAAGATGAATGTTTTAGTATTTGTAAGCTGAATAGACTTGATTGTTCCAACAAACACTGGACTACTTATCAAACCTTCTCTAATCCAGCATAACGAACGCAGCCTCTATAGTACTATTTCTAAAGATTTGAAGGTGACAACAGAAATATTTCTATTTACTAGAAGATTGAATTGTGAGTTTAGCTTACTAGTAACATAAAGTGCAATAACCTAAGGCATAGTTTGATGCACATGAAAAGATAAGTTTGGGATATATAACATAGGGATGAATTAATGATAAGTAAGTGATAGGATAAAATAATACATGTTTGGTATGATATTTGCATTGATTAAATTCATATACTGGACTATGATAAAAAAATTATCCCTACCATAATAAATTTTAGTTTTGCATTGTTACTTTCGAAATTAAAATTTCAATTAAAAAACATAAAAAAAATTTCTTACACATTACATCTATATCTATATATCTACTTATACACACACACACACACACACACACATATATATATATATATATATATATAAAAAAAATTATCCCTACCATAATAAATTTTAGTCTTGCATTGTTACTTTCGAAATTAAAATTTCAATTAAAAAACATAAAAAAAATTTCTTACACATTACATCTATATCTATATATCTACTTATACACACACACACACACACACACACATATA
>KQ997057.1:12004-24951 GCA_001598015.1 Dorcoceras hygrometricum | reverse complement strand
TCAAATCAAATCGCCTCTATACCACGGTATCAACCGGGAAATCATCGGTCCGTGATCATCGAGACCCGTCGGTCGTCACAGCCCAGTGGTAGCCTCTCAAATCTGGCAACACCACTCCGATGATAGCGTTGGGCTGGTGCACAACACATCTGTTGGCCAGCTCCAACGTGGCTAGGGTCACCAAATCAAATCTGTGAAGGCCCAATATGTATGCATGTATGCCAATCAATATCATTTCTCAATGCATACAATTTATGACACATGAAACAGGAACATAATTCAATCAATTCAAGTCAATTCAATATTCCAGATTTCACGTAAATCACATAACAGGCATCTCACGAATTCATAGCCTGAAATATAAACACGTTCATGCGCTAACTGCTAAGGGCTGCTCAAATTCGTACCTTCCAATTTCTGATTTTTACCTACAATTTCCTCAAAGAAACGCAGCAACCCAAGGCCTCAACAAATCTGATTTCCAGCAATATACCAGGCAATATTTCTCGACCAACAACTACAACCAGGGAAGGAACAATTCAGCCACACACTGCTTTAACAAACTCAACCTGCACTTGAATCTGTGCAACAGAACCACAAGCAAAGGTCCCCAAGAAATATCGTAAGGAACCTGCTAAATGCACCGCTATAATTATTAAGAAAACCAACCAAACTCATGGCATTGGCACATTTATACACAAGATTTCAAGAAGATTTCTACTACGAACTCACGGCCAACACACACCAAATTCACGGCCAATCTCCTCAAAACCCATGACTGGAATTTCATAAACTCAAACCAGCGTTCCATGCCAACAATAAAACTTAACAAGGGCTAAAATACATATTAGCGACCCGCGAGTTGGAGAAGAGAAGAGAAGAGGATTTGGGAGAATTTGTTATGTACGTTTCTCTATCTCAAAAATGGAAGGCCACCTATTGCAAAATATATATATTTATATATATACGTATCGTACCTGCTTAATTAGCCACCGACAGATTTCTTCGAAAATTCAGATTTCAACTCAAAAATTCCGAAATTCTCAGAATTGCACTAAATGTGATTTCCGACCCGAAAATGCAAACGAAACCTTCAAATAGAACTCCGAACACCCAGAATTCTTTAAAATTCGATTAATCCAACAATTAATCCTTTTATTAAATTTCAGGTCTCACAGAGTATGCCGGTTGGGTGTCAGTGGCGGCGAAGGTTAACGATGGTAAAAGATGTGTACGCGCTAGAGAGGGGAGAAACGTTTCTTTAACTTCCGCTTTTGCTTTCAATTTTTTTTCTTATAATTTGTATTTTAAATATGCATATATATATGTGTGATGAAATTTGTGCAGGGAGGTTCCACGGGGTAAAGTACTTTCTGTATCGGTGGCTAACTGGGGTAGTAACCGAATCTCTAGGGGGAGCTCTAATGATGAAGGGGAATCGGAGTTATGGCTATCCGGCCTAAATAATTTAGATCCAACCACGACTTATATCCATGATGAACACATTGACTTGGAAAAAATTAGTGTATGTAAACAAAGTTACTGTAGTAGATCTGACGACCATGTGGAGAGTATCTGTGTGGGTTCCTCTGCAGGTGAAGATTCAGATGACGTGCTTCGGAGGCTAGGGTCATGTACCAAGTATGAGATTATAATTCCCAAAAAAGGAGATATGTGTCACGAGCCACCCTCGGAATACTTTACAACGTACTTAGATTATTTTAACAATGGATTTTCCTTGCCTCCCAACGGTTATCGGTAAAGATTGTTCAAAGTCTTGGTGTGAGTTTTAGCCAGTTAACACCAAATTCTATAATCACATTTATGTGTTTTCATTGCAGGATGAGTTAGACGATTCCACTCACTTTTCTCAGCGTGTCGTACAGTCCCTGGTTCATATATTTATTTTCAACCTATAGTAGATTGTAAGTTCTTGTCCCGCATCCATTCTCCTAGAAGCGGCTGGAAGTCAAAATTTTTGTATGTTCGAGATCGTGGGTGGGGGTGCCCACTAGGTGGAGCTTGGGGCTTAGTAAAATCAAAATTGGGGGAACACACCATGCGATACAACTTGATTGCGGGTCACTAGGTATTTTTGACGAGACAATTGATCCTAAGCTTCTACTTCCTGCTGGTAGTTTTCATGCTAAGATTTGCCTTTCGCACAGATATTTCTCCTTTTTTCCACTGTTTACGTTGTTTGTGGATTTTGCATGTTGTCATATTTATTCATGTATTTATTTATTTATATATTCATTCTTATTTGTTGTTTATTTTTGGACTGGTATCTGAATATTTTCTTAAACTCCAGGAAAGAAATTAGAGCTGGCTGAAGTTCGAGATCATCAGAATGGAGCAGGTCGTCTTTCGATGAAGGCTCTTTGGGTCACACCACCGAGGAAACGTGTGGTTCCCGATTTGCGTGTTGGTCCCCGTAGGATAGGATCACCACGGTGGTCGGATATACATAGCTCTCCTCAGCCTCAGCAATACCACATTACGGTTGGTAAGAGTATGAATAATAGAAGAAAAGAGTTGGGACCAAAATTTGGTGACGTTCCCAGACATTCGGGTGATGATGATGTTCAAAAAAGCTTGAAGAGAGGTAGGGAGGTGAACACCTAGACGTAGCATAATGTCTCGGGAGGCAGCCATCTTTTCGTAAGAGGGGTCAATCTTCGGAATAGGGCTGGCTCGTTCTGGGATTTTAGTGACCGGGATTTGGGTTGGAACATGGGAAAGACTCTTATTGGAGATCACATACTTCATCTCTTACCACAACAACCGAGTCACTGACCCATGCAATGCTTGCCAGGTATGTTACTATGTCGTTGCTATGTTATGACCCAATCTTGATTGATTCGCATTTAATGAGACGCGTATTGATCTTGACATGTTTGCAGGTCCTCTCATTGGCCATCACTTTTCAGTTTCGGGAGGAGAGGTCCCGAACTGGTGAAAGTAAACTCCATGAGGAAATAGCTATGCTTCGAGAGGAGTTATTGAAGAAGCAAAAGGAGTCTGATGAGAAGTCTAAGAGTTGTGATACCTTGCATGTGGAGCTGGAGGAGAAGTCGAAATTTTTTTATGTATTGCGGTAGGAGTTCCAAAAACTTGAGGAAAAATATTCTTTAGAGCTAACGGTAAGCAAGAACTTTCTCAATTCAGCTATGGAGAAGACTCTGTTGACGAGCAATGGAGAGAAAGCTGTCGAAGGGTATCGAGCCTCGTCTACTTTTTGTGATGAAGTGCTTCAGCAGACTTTTACCATTCACGATCAGGTAGTGGTTGATTGTCGGCATCAATTGCGAGAGACGAAGCTAGTATCTGAAGATATAGTGAGAATGATAGACCCTAGTGTCCCGGAGCCTGGAGATGATGTGGCGCCCTAGTCCACCAATTTCACAAAATGATCTCTAAAGTACGAAGAAAAGCGTACAACTTTTTCAAAATTTTAAGATTACGAAGAAAACATAAGATTCATGGATGATTGTGCGATTTAAAGAACGATTCATCTCACGCATGAAAAAACAGATCAGGATTGTGATGGTACGAACTGATAGTAATTACGTAAGCTGATCTCACTTAGGCTGGGAATCAATAATCATATTAAGGTCATTTGATCGTTCAACGCAAAATAGCTTGCGGCTAAAACAGATTAGAACAAATCAGATCGGAGCACAAACAGCCTGCGGGCTGAAACTGCTGAGAGTGAAACAACTCAGAGTATGAATAATAATATACATAGCATTTGATACAAATCGTTCGAAATCAGTTTAGAAACAAATCAAAATGAGATGTCTAATACAACTTAATGCACAAAAAAGATACGGCCTGTAGCAGCAGGAAACGTTGGCTCAACGATAAACACACTTCCCCGATCTTGTTCAGCTCACGTCTTCCAGCTCTCACTGAACACCTCACCTGTACCAGAAAACTAGTGAGCCTAGGGCCTCAGCAAGTAAATCTGGTAATAGCAAAGGCAGGCAGTACAAGCATTCAAAATAGCTTTTTCTGTAAACTAAAAACTCGTAAGCTGATAGAACGATAAGCTAAAAACTGAGAAAGCATAAACTGAACATTCTTAAACATACTTAAAAACATTTAAAGCATTTAATGGCATTAAAGGAAGTAAGCTTTAGCATAAAAGTTTCTCAAAACTGTGGTTGTAAACAACCCTGTTCTTATTTCTTCGAGTTATGGCTCAAAGCTCTCCATAGATCAGTTCGCTTGAGTAAGCTTTAGCATAAAAGTTTCTCAAAACTGTGGTTGTAAACAACCCTGTTCTTATTTCTTCGAGTTATGGCTCAAAGCTCTCCATAGATCAGTTCGCTTGATCAAGCTCATCTGTATACAGGCTCTGGGGAATATTCTCAAACTACGTGAAGGGGTATATAGTTTCATCAGCCCATCATCCTTGTCATTCCTGCTTTGAAGGGGTATATAGTTCGTCAACCACAATCCTTGTCCTTCCTACGAAGGGACACACAGATTCGTCAACCAACGTCCTCACCCTCCCTCTAATGACCGTCTGATATCATTGTCATAAATCATTTTAACTTTTGAAATCTACTTCTTTAAAACTTTATGATGTATGATAGGGAAACTTCTGTCTTCTCTCCTTTGTCGCCTTGCCATACATCATTAAAACATTTTCTCTGCTGAAACTTCTTTAAACCGATTTTCACTGATCCAAAAAAGATCACTAAAACGTATATGGTTCACTATTTTAAAAACTTCTTTGACATTTGAAAGTTACTAGGAGTACATCGGAGCTCAATCAAAAGAAACTTGGATCAGCTCAGGCTATAGGAACGAAGAAAAGATAGTTGAGCTCTAAGCTGAAGAACTATTTCTTAAAATTGGGTATAACTGCGAACAGACCAATTATATCTTGAATCAAAGCTAATGTGAGGACTAGAAATGGGTTAATGTTGATTTAGTTAGTTAATCAGATCTGGGCGATGATTAGCTAATGGAAATGTTAACCATCGGGTTTTCAGAATTGAAGGTTTTGGTTTTTCTGTTGGTGATTTTCGGATTTTCAGATTCGGTATAGAACAGATCAGATTTGAGTAAGATCTGGGTGTCCAGATCTGTTCCTCGCGCGTATGAGAGAGTTTTCCTGAGCGGGAAGCGAACGATGCCGTTTTGATTACCCGGGTGTGCGCGGGTTGAGTATAAGTGATGCGGTGTCGTTTGGCATATATCAGATTTGGCGTTAATTGAGTATGTCTGATACGATGTCGTTTTGGGTGGCAGTCAGATCTGATGTAGCGAGAGGTAACAGATTTGGTTAGCGAAGAGAAGTCAAGTGTTGGTGCGGTACTGTGTGGATCGGTCCAATTCGTGAGTGGTGTAGACCGGTATGGTTCAAAGTTGTACAGATCTGGAGGAGCATTAGCAGGTCTGAGCATGTGAGATCTGTTTCAGATCTGGAGATAGCGCGACGTCGTTTAGCGATAGCGAGCAGGACCCCGATGCGACGCTGTTTTAGTTAGTAGCGCGTGTTTAGAGTAGAGAAGTCAGATCTGAGATAGCGGAGCCAGATTTGAGTTAGCGATGAGATCTGAATAGCGCTAAGATTGTATTTGTCGGTGATTGACTTTCACTGTAGCTTTGACTTGGGGATTTAAATATAAGTGTCGATCAACACTTAGTCATTTTTCGAGCCAGATATTTTCTTATCTTTTTCCCCGATAACCCTCGATTAGTACTGTTCATTCGAACCCTATTTCCTGAGATTGCCGTCGATTTACGCCGTCGTTTGGAGCAAGACTGGTGGCGCTGGGTTTGCATCTCTTAGAGATTTCGATTGATGCCCGTTTGGAGATTTAGATCGACGTGTAGAGAGGTTGCGAAGTTGTTGCAGAGTTCGATATTTTCACCAGTTGAGTCCGATAGTCCCTTCGTTCAGATTTGAGATTTCGAGTAAGTGATTCCTCTCTTTCTAAGATTCGTTAGAGCTGTTTGAGCCTGCGTTGAGTAGTTGTTGTTGGTCTGGGTTTCTTGACCGTAGGCAGTAGGCTTATTGAGCTTAGATAAGGGTTGATTTCCAGATACCTTGTACAGATTTAAGCTTCTAGACAGCTTCTGTTAAGCTTCGCCGTGAGATTTTAAGGCAGCAGACCTGAGCTAGTTGCTGGTGCCCTGAATTTGTGAGATATGTTGAGGTATTAGCTACTGAGATTTGAAAGGTACGAATTAAGCTAGATTTAGCAACTTTGATATCTGCTTTTGGATATTTCTCTCGTGTTGAATTGTTGTGGCATGTGTGCTGATTATTTGCTCTAATCTGTTTTGTGTGCGTGTGAGTTATATGCATTGATTTAAGCATGAGTCTGCTATGCATTCACGCATACATATTGAGCCTGATTCCCTTGTGAGCTGTATTCCTTTGCGCGTTGTGATCGGCCGGCTGAGTAGTCGTGCCTGAAAGGTCCAACGTTGCTATTGTGGTGGCTGACTGAGTCGTCGCGCCTGAATACCACTACTCTGTGATGGTCGGCTGAGTCGTCGCACCTGAAGATCACAGGATGATGATGATATCTGCACAACTGAGTCTTTGTGCCTTGTCTACCGATGATTCTTGGTAGCCCTTATGCATTGCACGTTTTACATATTGCATTGTCTGATATGATTGATGCTTGATTTGTCTCTTCGTACTGAGGTTTGACCTCGTTTGTTTTCCCTGTTCTTGGGATGTTTGGGTCTGTGTTGGTCTTTGCAGGATCTGCAGGTAACCCAGCTGGTTTGAGTGGAGCGACAGCTGGTAGATCCCCGTTCTGAGTCCCAGTTATTATATTATGTATTGAACCAGGGGATGCCCTGGGTGATATTGTATTCGGGGATCTATGTTTTTGTATTTAGCATACTTGATTTGTGATGATGATTGTTGGATTTTGAGTTCGAATCCTTATTTTGAGTATGCTTGTATTTTGAAGAATTGATTATTGTTCAGGCCCAAACCAAAAATTTTAGCCCATGATTTTATTGCTTCCGCATTAATTGTGTTTAATCGATGTTTTAGCGCACCGGGCCTGATATTTTTGTATCAGAGCTTAAACTGGGATAAGATCGATTTTTTTTTCATCACACTTGAGTCTAGGCACAGAGTTTGAGCTTTTGATTTGATTGACTCTGTGATTTGTGTGATTTTGATTATCTGCTTGAGTTCTTACCTCTGAGTTTTGGTAGATGCCGTCGAGGAGAGGTACGAGTAGAACTGCTAGGCAAGTAGTTGGGGAGTCTAGAGTCCCGGGCAGTGATGAGGATGTTGAGCAGCAGAGTATATCTTTTTGTCGACGAGCTAGACATGCAGAGGTAGAGGTGGATTAGGTGACCCGACAGATTGGAGAGATGTAACTAATGTTGGCTAGGTTCCAGAGGATGAAATCCCCGACGTTTACTGGCGCCGAGGGTGGTCTGATGGCTAAAGGCTGGCTAGAGCATATGGAAGAATTTTTTGATGCGGTTGAGTACTCTCAGGAGAGGAGATTGAATTTATCCGTTCTGCAGTTGAGAGAGCATGCTCAACGTTGGTGGAAGGGTACTTCTCGTGTCTTGAGAGAGACTGGAGCTTTGATTTCTTGGGAGAGCTTCTGTGTAGCCTTTCGACAGGAGTATATCCCTGAGTCTTTTTACAATAACCGTGAGCAGGAGTTCGACAATCTGAAGCAAAGGAACTTGAGGGTGGTTGAGTATGCCAGGCAGTTTTCTTCGCTGATGTCGTATGTTCCCCATGTTGCGAACCAGTAGAGGACAAACAGGAACAAGTTTCTGAGAGGTTTGAGGCCCGAGTTGTTCCGTATGGTGTTAGCTGGCTCCCCTGCTACTTATGCTGAGGTCGTGGATAGAGCGGTGGATATCGAGGAGAGTCTGATGGAGGCTCAGAATCAGGTTCAGCCGATAGCTGGACGTAGTTTCTAACCTATGCCAGAGGCAATCTCTTCTTTCCAATCTCCTCAGGTGCCGCAGTATTCGAATCGTCAGAAGTTCAAGCCTCGAGGGAAACAGTTCAAGAGACGATCAAACTCGAGTTCTTCTGGTTTTGTTAGCTCTGGTGGTAGTGGCTCCGAAGGAGGAGTGACTTGTGAACAGTGTGGAGGTCGTCATATGACTTCGCAGTGTCGTGGAGTTTAGCGCCTTTGCCATAATTGTGGGCAGCCTGGACATTTTTCTAGAGTGTGTCTGGCTGGAGGACAGTCTTTGGGTCAGTCGCAGCAAGGTTCAGCTAGTGGTTCTTTGCAGAGATCGCAACCTTTTTCTCAGGCCCAACGATCCGATTTCCAACCCCAAGAACTGTCTAGGTTTGGAGGACCTTCGAGAGCTCAGTTTCCGGGACCGCAGCAGGCCCAGGTGAACGCCTTAACGAGGGAGCATGCTTATGAGATACCTGGAGGAGTGATTGAAGGTACTTGCACTATCTTTGATTTTCCTGCACGAGTCTTGTTTGTCACAGGATCATCACACTCTTTTATATCTGATTTGTTTGTGTATGAGTGTGGGTTGAGTCTACTCCACTGTGTGATGTTGTATCTGTATCTACTCTTGTTGGCGTGAGTCTGTTGTCCCGTGAGGTGGTGTTGGATTGTGTGATTAGGTTTAATGAGAATGTGTTGGTGACCAATCTGATTTCTTTGGGAATTAGAGATTTTGACTGCATCTTGGCTATGGATGTGTTGTCGGATTACCGAGCGACTGTTGATTGTTTCCATGGTGTCGTGAGATTTAGGCCTCGACTTGGAGGGAAATGGGATTTCTATGGTGCTAATTCGTGACATAAGATTCCATTAGTGTCTGCCATGGAGATGTTTAGTTTGTTGTCGCTAGAGAATTCAGGGGTTATGATCTATGCCTTGGATGTCTCCCATGAATCGAGAGTAAGGTTGAGTGATGTCCCTATTGCTCGAGAGTTCCCAGATGTGTTTCCGGATGAGATTCCTGGATTCCCTCCAAGAAGGGAGATTGACTTCAGCATAGAGTTGGTGCCAAACTCCGATTTCTAGAGCTCCATATCGATTGGCGCCAGTTGATTTGAAGGAACTCAAGGATAAGTTGCGTGATCTTTTGGAGAAAGGATTCATTAGACCGAGTATGTCGCCTTGGGGAGCTCCGATTATTTTTGTGAAGAAGAAGGATGGATCTATGAGGTTGTGCATGGATTTTCGGCAGTTGAATAAAGCGACAGTGAAGAATAAGTATCCTTTGCCGAGAATCGATGATCTGTTTGATCAGTTGCAGGGATCGGCAGTATACTCTAAGATTGACCTACGATTTGGTTATCATCAGTTGCGGATTAGAGACACTAATGTGGCGAAGACGGATTTCACGACAAGATACAGGCATTATGAGTTTCTTGTGATGCCGTTTGGATTGACGAATGCTCCTGCTGTCTTCATGGATTTGATGAATCGCGTCTTCAGTGAGTATATCGATCGCTTTGTAATTGACTTCATAGATGACATTCTTGTGTACTCGAGGAGCTACAGAGAGCATAAAGAGCACTTGAGATTGGTGTTGCAGAAACTGAGAGACTCACAGCTATATGCGAAGTTCAGCAAGTGTGAATTCTGGTTGGATAAGGTGGTCTTTTTGGGTCATGTCATTTCAGCGCAAGGTATTTCCATGGATCCGAGTAAGGTCGAAGCAGTTCTTAACTGGGAGCGACCTAGGAATGTTTCTGAGATCCGTAGTTTCTTGGGATTGGCTGGCTATTATAGACGTTTTATCGAGAAGTTTTCATCGATAGCTAGGCCGATGACTCAGTTGACCCATAAAGATAGGAAATTTGTTTGGACTGATGAGTGTGAGTCGAGTTTCCAGTTGCTCAAGGAGAAGTTGACTACTGCTCCTATGTTGGCTTTTCCATCGGGTTTCTGGAGGTTTTGTAGTGTGCTCTGATGCTTCTCTGAGTGGTTTGGGTTGTGTATTGTGTTAGAGTAGATGCCCAACTAGCCAACTTGTGGCGTGTGGGTTTATAGACTCTTGTATATGACAGTCTTTATATATGATATTTGCATTTATTTATGGCGTTCTTTACTTTCATTGTGTTGTATGATGATTAACAATTGCGTTGAGTAAAGACCTAGAATGCACTATAGTGTATGTTAGATGTGATAGTGGGTATGACGGCTATCATGAAACACATCTAATAGTCACTGTGTATTTTGAATCAGATCCTAGTCGATTGGACCGTCAAAATGAGGATAAGGCCGCTCGAGCTTGAGACTAGTATCTGCGATGCGAAGTACCATGTTTCATTATTAGGGAACATTGTGATGTTCTAAGCATGCAGATAGATAGTGACCTGATGATCTATCGAACTACCCTCGTTCGGAATTTCCAAGTGGTTACCATTTGTCGAGTGGATAAGTCCGAGGTCTTGGTTGTACTGATTAGTCCTCACGACTCGAAACGTCATTGAGACTCTACATGATAGGCGTCTCACTTTGACCCGTTTTCCGACTCACTTGGGGTCATTAGGCGGCGGGATTGGGTGAGACCCCGATGCATGTAGGAGTCGATGCATCGTTGTCAAGGATTCACCGCTCGCAGACATGCGTGGATATCCTATGCTATCTGAGGGGATAATAGTGTATAAATCTCTGGCCAGAGTACTAGAAGTGTTTTAGGTAAATGGGTTTATCTAGTTACACTCGCGATGTCACTATTCGATCCCCAAGATGTATGCATAGCTATCGGATCTTTAGCGACTCTCGATTTACCAATGGTCGTTGATCTGATCGGGATATATGGATTGAAAGGACCGTACTGTACGCTAACCACGACCAAATGGTTCTTGCAGGCACTATCAGTGATACCTAGGAGATCATGGGGCGATGTTGCTAGACGCTCTTACCATGATCCGATGGGCAGATCCGGAATTGTGATTCCGGAGCCACAATGGTTGTGGGCCCACGGCTAGCTGTATCCCTGAACCATTGAGGGTCACACAAGTACTGGATTCGAGATTCCCGCACGGATACTGAGCTCAATGTGTTGAGCACTTGAGCTGGATTTTGGGGAGTGCGACTTCCTAAAAGTCAACAGGGGTCAAATCGTGATTTCCCGCTGTTGAGGGGCAAAACGGTCATTTTGCACTGGGGTTCTGAAAAATGGTTTTTCAGATCATAGTATTCAGTTTTGGAAACTGATTCGATCTGTCCGATCTGATCGGCGATCGGAGTTATGATGAAGTCACGGTGATAGGGATGAATCGAATGTTCATACGTTGGACCCGGGCCCGTTGGGACGGTCCAAGTCCATCATTAAGTCTACTTAATGTAGACTTAGGCTTAATCATACAACACTTTTGATACAACACAAAACCCTAAACCTAGTGTGCTAGACACGGCCGCCCCCTTCTCCTCCAAAGCCTCGCCGCCGCCGCCGCCGCCTCGCCGGACTTGCTCCAGCCAACTTTTCGAGGAGAATCCGTTGGTGATAAAATCCATCAGTCTTCTAGTGCAGGCTGATCAGAGGGAGATTGTTTCCGATCGTGGACCTGATTGACGAATCTACCACCGCCTACCGTGAAGAGCCGGCGTTCTTGTAAATCCGGTTGGAGCCAGGCACGAGTTTCCAGCAAGGTAATCAACAAAAACACCGTATGAATGGTTCTTATTGTGTTTGAATTTTATATTGTATTGATCATCTCCCGGGCTGGTTTGTTTTTCGCTGTGACCCGGGAGGCGGGATCCGGATCCTACACCGTTGTTCCCCAACAGTGGTATCAGAGCCAGGTTCGGATCTGATCAATACAATTGTTGCCATATTGTATCTAGTCTCTATTTTTCAGATCGAATCAAGAAAATTTTTCAGATCAGCCGGCCGCCTCCGCTTGCGGCGGCGCCAACATGCTCGCGCAATAGCGCGCACGCAGCCGCGCGATAGCCTGCGCACTCGTTGCGCACGGCTGCCGATTCGTGGCTGTTGCTTCGCGTGCGGTTGTCGCACATGGCTGGCCACTGTCCAGCGCAATTGTTGCGCTACTGTCCGATGCTGGCCGGCCGATGATCGCACATGGTTGCGTGCTGCTGGACGCGTAGGAGATGCGCTGGTCGCGCATGGCGTTGCGCGGCTGTGCCGCGCAACTCGCGGCCGCGCGCGATATCTTGGAAGCGGCCGCCACCTTGCGGCCGCCGTCCGGCGATGCTCCGGCGATGTCGTGACGGCTGATTTCTTCTAGGGTTTAGTTCGGGCCTGTCCCGGGCAGCCCGTGAAGTTTCGGGCCGATATTCGATATCGGGCCCGTTTTGGTCGATTTTGAAATTTTGAGATTTTTGGGCCAAGAATTGTTTTAAGCCCAATTTGATACAATTAAAATTGCAAAATACGATTTTAATTTTGAAATATGATTTTATAAATTAAATAATTTTGTTGATCAAAATTTGATTTTATCGACAAAATACTATTTTGTTTATAAAATGCGATTTCGTAATTAAAATATGATTTTGTGGATAAATAATTTGATTTTTTAATTTATGCATGTTAATTAGATTATCTGCATGATTGGGATGATCGAGAGCCGTGCCCAATTTGTTAGGTGTATGCGATAGGTTTTTGTGATTTCGGTTTGTAAATATTATTGATTATCATTTTAAGTGGGCCTGTTTGTGGCCCGTTCCCACCCCTTGAAAAATGTATCCCTTATATGTCATGGTATATTTAAATGTAAATTACTAGATTTAGTGGGAGGACATTCGAAGACGGTGGACAATGACGATCAAAGATATTGAAGACCGAAGATCTGTAAAACCGGAAGCATTGTAATAGGATTGCATTGCATATTGCATTACCCCTAGGATTGGACCCAGGTCCGTGGCTGGCAACCACGGACAGCATAGCTCTCGCGATCGATCATCCCAATATTTATATATGTGATATATAATTAGTTGAATCCGCATGTTTTAAATATGATTTAAAATATATTGCATGAGACCAAA